>QMIH01000747.1:179370-192697 GCA_003987875.1 Clarias batrachus
AGAGAGAGAAGGAAAGAGATGAAGAGGGTGTGGTTTTTCGGGAACACTGTGCCTGCTTCTCGTTTAACCAAACATTCGCTCGTGGACACCGACATGGGGAGTTGTGTTTTTTTTTTTGTCCTGTTTTTATATAAAGTCATTATTTTTACCTCAGGCATTTTCTTTCCTTACTCTAAGAAATGTTACACTGACACGGCCGACACACAGCTCTCGTACAGGCATTAGTGTGTAAAAGTAAAGGCACGCTAGCTATAGTAGAGTAGGTGCTGAACACAAAAGGGCTTTCGGAGGGCAGAGCAGCAGATGTTACGACTGACCTGACCACAAATGGCATGTTTATAATAATAACAACAACAACAACAACAACAATATTATTATTATTATTATTATTAACACAGAGGAATGTCGTGCTGTGTGAATAGTTTAGAGCACACCACCTGTAGAATTATACAGGAACAGAACTTCAAACACAAAATGCTGAACAGCTGAAAAAAAGAATATAGCTGGAAAAAAAAAAAAGCCGGATGTGACCAGATTCACCCCTGAGATGRYTCCTCCTAACTGGTTCAACCACCCTGAGGTATGGGGATATGAAAGGTGAACCCGAGCACGGCATAAAATATCTATGCTCGTAGTAAACGCTAATTATTATCTCTCTGTGCTCAAATCTGATCTCGTCCTGGAAAYTACACAAAAACTATAAATGATAAAGCATGCGCAATTAAGATGCTGTTTTCTACAACAGGATGTTGGTTAAGCATTGTTCTAGTGTTAAAACGAAATCTATTTTTCCAAGTAGCATGTCTTCTTATCTTCTATCTGGGGAGTCTGGGTAGGGAGGAATTATTTATAGCTGCTATAATGCAAGTGACGTAAAGGRGACGTGCTCCATGGTTGTTCAACATTAAATTGTATCTGTAAATGGATTAAAAAACACAAATATGTTGTAGGGAGATGGCAGAGACTAATATTAAGGAAAGTATGGTGTGCGAGTGAGAGAGAGAGAGCGYGCAAGAGAGAGAGCGCCCACATCTCTTTCTTTCTGGCTTACCTGGTTTCTTCGACGTCGGCTGTTAAAGTTGCGTCGCACCAGTGTCTTATAGTTCTGGCTCTTCTTGGTCAAGTAGTAATACAGTACACAGTCTGAGACACACTGCGAGAGAAAGGAGATAGTATGAGCATGTTACTGAGTGACGGACAAAAACAGAGATGACTGAAAGAGCTGGGCCATAACTGGTTCTCCTCTGATACGACTTATCATACGATAAGTGCCTTTCTTTTGTTGATAAGACTCTGGTACTGTGTGATAGTTTAATGGGAGCACAATCAGGCTCACAGGTACGCCTAAACGTGATGTCGGAATTCATCTTCGGGGGCGCTAAAGAGCCTATAAGAGAGTAGGATGCGTTTTGTCATTATATGTTAAAACCTTTTTTTTTTTTTTAAAGTTTATATTTCAACGTATAGTCAACTATATGTAATCATAACCTCGTGGCAAGTTCGGCATTCTTTTGTTGTCAATTATGTGCGAGCTAATCTACTTCACCTACCCAGGAATTTTGATAAGATGGCCGTCGAAAACTCAAAATTCTCAAGAGTGACATTTTAACTGTGATTAAAGAAGAYTTTAAAAGTGCACTTGCTGAACAACTTAATTCCCTAAAGGGTGAGTTACAGCCGCTCAACACGTGCTGAAATGGACCAGATTAAGGCCATACCGTGAAGGACATGGAAGGCGGACTGTCCACGTGRTCGGATGAATGAAAGCGATGCTTTTTAATACATTTTTCTGAYACATTTTTAAATCTACAAATATTTTCCTGTTGTGTCACAACACCATCATGAACAAGCTTTAAAGAAATATATCTTTACCCATCTTTGTCACCTGCAACATGTGTGATTACCACAGACAAAAACCTGACATGTTGGCTTTTTCAGAGGGAAGAAACTGTAGTCGGGTTACAAATGTAATTCCGTCTAGTGAGCAAATTTACCACAGAACCTTCAGGAAATTGGACAGAACCTGAACATTAAACATACAAGAACAGCCTGTCGGTTAGAAAGTCACCACTATAACATGGTTTTTATATTTCGTTCCTCTTAAAGAGACTCAGTTCTTGTCCATGGTCACTGCGGATATGCTTCGAGATGAATGATATATGAAATAAACTGCRTCGCTKTTGCGGTCTATAAAATCAAGAGCACTTGAGATGCGAGTATTACCCCTTACCCTTTACAGGAGGTCGGAGTGAAGTAGCAGTCCAGTTAGATCGAAATTGCCGGTGGGTCGTGTCTACAGTAGGTGTGTGTACGTGTGTGAGAGGGTGAAAGGGAGAGACAGGAAACCTGCACAGACAGGAAGTTCTCACCTTACGTTCGAGATAAGTGGCAATAAGGCCAAAGTTCTTTGGGTGCTGCATAAACCTGCAAAGCAAACATAAAGCCAGTGTGAGTTCTTTCATACAACTGAACAGGACAAGCTGATTCATTAGAAAAGCACACAGCAGGATGAACGTCTGAAAGTAGGAAAACAATTATCGCGTCTGTGTGTGTGTGTGTGTGTGTGTGTGTGTGTGTGTGTGTTCGTGCTTGCATGCATGTGTGGTCTATGCCTCAGTCATTATTCCACCCAGGGTTTTTGTCTGGCTCATAAAAATGCTCTCCAGCCCACAGAACTCTCCGTAATGCTAACCGGATCCGAGACGAAGCCGTATACACTCTTCCCTGGCTTTGCAGTGTGAGCGCTTCCATCATCTGTGGGGAGCGTTATTAGCTCGAATTTCCATACGGTGCGGCCAGGACGCATTACTGCCATATAATATATGGAAGGGAAGGAGGATGCCATGAGAATGTGGGATTTAAACCCTGGTTACGCTCTCTCTCTCTCTCTCTCTCTCGCTGTCTGTGACTGCAGGAATATTCGAGACAGGGAGCACAGAGTGCTGTAAAAAAATAACAATAATAATAAAAATTTAAACAGCTCACTAAGCCACTCCAAAACCGTAAAATCTGTTTGTTTGTCAAAGTCTGGACTTGAGATGCTGTGGCATGACCTGAAACAGGCTGCTCATGCTCGAAAACCCTCCTATGTGACTGAATTGAAACAATTCCGCAAAGACGAGCCGGCCAAAGTTGCTCCACAACGATGTGAAAGACTTACTGCCAGTTATCACAAATGCTTGAGTGCAGTTGTTGCAGACTACTGATTAGGTTTTAGGGGTCAACTACTTTTTCACCAAGAGCCGGGGAGGTTTGGCCAGCTTTTTACTAGGGGTGCTCCGATCAAGATTTTTGGGGCCGATCACCGATCACTAGAAGCTGTATCGGCCGATACCGACACTGACCATCGATTACAGGGTCTACTTGAAGCCTTAGCATGTAGCATTATTTATTAAACTATATCTAACAACAACGTAAATTAAGTATTGAATTTACAAGAAGAGGAATATCATGAATTGACAACTGTATTTATTGGCAAACAATATGTGCAACACGTCAACTTAAAACATAGCAGCCTGTGCTTGGCTAGTAACTGGGAACAGCTTAGAGCTTGACAAATAGAACTTTCCGACAATTAGGACGCGAGTTGGCGGAAGTTCTGCAAGGTCCGCAAGCATCCGCAAGGACTGGCAAAAAAATTAAAACTTTAATTTTTCGCCCGGAAAGACGGAAACGTAATCACAGAGCCTAAACTCGCGGGTGAATCATGATGAACCATACATGCAGCCACCGAGCGAAACCTCATAGGAGAGTTAGTGGAATTACCGACAGCTGAGTGAGTGGCGGCGCGCAAGTTGCTGAGCTCTCCCACTCTCTTAGCACGAGCCAACTTTGAATGACCTTCAAATGTCTGATGAGGTTCGTGGTGTTAAAATGCTTTGGGTGCTTCCCGCCTCAGGGAATTGGCTTGTTACACAGGCTGCAGATACCTAATGTATTGTCTTTTTCACACAACACATAGAATTGCCAGACCGGTGAAGTCATTTTATCAGCGCGCAAAAAAATTGTCCCGCGAGTTTTGCGTCATCTGATCGGCTTTTCTATATCGGCCATTATAGAGACTGCCGATCAAACTTCCCAAAGCAATTATCGGCCGATTATGATCAGCGACCGATCAATCGGAGCACCCTTACTTTTTACTCTTAAAGTAAATTAACAAAATAGAGAATATGACAACTATGAATATGACAACTAGCACTCGTGTTCCAGTTATAAAATGCAGTGCTCGTTTAAAAAATAAATAAATAAAAGAAAGAAAAAAAGGGACAGACAAGGTTGGCTGGTCTGCATAAGACACGCGGGTAAACTTCGTGCAGAGCGTTATCCAAAATTAATTGCTTAGCGTAATTAGYGTATCCAAACAATACGCTAATGATCTCCGTGTGATCAAGTTGGTCGACGACTCGGGAATCATGTTTGAATTTACGAGTTTTTGCTGCAAAAAAAAGGAAAAGGAAAGTAAGAAAAAGATAAACGCTATGTACCAGACGGGACACAGCATTTCAGAGATTAGAAAATACTTCTAGTTGATATTACTGTAAGAAATACAGCAGCAATATACCAAATCTGACAATAAAAATTATCCATTTGTTCATTCAWCCTCTGTACTGTTTATCCCAGGAGACTTGGGGCATGAGACGCAGTACACCCTGGACAGGGTGTGAATCCATCTCAAGGCAAGTTGACATCCAATTTAGACATGCAAACCCCATACACACATGGATCCGAAGCAGGAATCGATCCCTCTGACCTAGAGGTACAGTGCTAACCACAATGCCACCACAATAAACGTTAGGGCTAATGAATCAAATGAAATGTCTTTGGCAAAAATCAAACAAAGCCTGGCTATGATTCACAGCTCTACTATCAACATGTGATAAGATCCCAAAGCCCATCCCCCCCCCACTTTATACTCACTTCTCCCTAAAAATCTCCTTCTCGTGCTCGGTCCAGACGTTCATGAACTGGCGAGACTTGTAAACCTTCATGGGGTCGTCCATAAGGCCGTTCATGTTGATGAACTTCACACGCCTCTGCTCCGAGTCATACATCATGGGAGGGATGACTGATAGCTGCCTCATCTGCTTCTCGTTGTTCTGGTGGGTGGAGAAAAAATTTCGGTGTATTTGCCAGAAAAACTTTAATTAAAAAAAAATTTTAAATAATAAAAAAATTTCATTACTGGATCAGTGTATTTTTGGGGCATTGTGCATTTGAGACTCGATTGTCTGCTGGGAATGTTACACCGGTTGTCACATACAGATGGAGTCGTTGCTACATAAAACTCGCTCTGAACACGGCAAATAAGTGATCTGTTAAACATTAAGCACTTTATTGCTGCAGTCAGAGATTCGCTGTTTTTGCAAGAGATTCGGCTTCTACAGCATGAAGGCCGTTTGTCAGAAGACCTAGATAAATGCATAAGGCATTCGCTTTGTGCCAAATGCTCTTATAATATAAATATAATCTGTGCAAAAACACCTCTTTAATCAAAGGCGTTTGAAAGTCAGTATGATGGAATAGGAATATTGTTTCCGAGGGGAGGATTTATGGCCGAGTGTTATCGACGTAGACGCTAAAAAGAAGCACTCGTTCTCGTTACTTTATTGCTTCAGGATTTCCAAGACGCGCTCTCGTATTGTTAGAGAGTATCATGTATTTTGAAGGTTGTAGCTGTCAAAATGTGTCGCAACGCAGACTCCCATCTTTTTTCCTTTTTTTCTCATCAAAATTTTTTTTTAAAAAAAGGAGAAAAACAGGTCTTCAGGCAAATAAGACATCTGGCGCCGATGATGAGAATAGACTTYTTGAAGTAAAAATATCAGAATATTCCTTTAAGGAAGTGACCGAGTTCCCTTCAACAGCAAATGTCAAGAGGAAGTCGATGATKCAAAGCAAACAGGATGATTAAGAGGATTCTGTGCACGTCCCCGTCCCTGACCTACCTCTTGTTCCGAGAGGCCGTCTATGATTTCGGAGATCTCGTGCTCGCTCCTCGCTATGGTCGCAGACAGCCCTGTCCCTCTTTGTCCCACTCTGAAAGACAAGCAGATGGAGGATGAGAGAGAGTCTGAGAAGATGAGAAGCACATCATTAACAGTGGGATAAAAAAGGGAGGGAAAAAAAAGCTGTGTTGTACTCGTTCCCGTAACTAATTAAAAAGTACATATTCAGCTACGTTTACACTGTCAATTAAATGTGACCCAATTTTGCTCATATGTGACACATATCGGATATTTTCTGTGTCCGTGTAAACAGGAAAAAAAAAAACGCACACATTTCCGATATTTCAAGATCGGTTTCAGGCCTCCTTCATTGGTGGAAATAAATCAGATATAAATCAGATATGTGCTAATGTGATTGTCGTGTAAACAGACAGATCGGATTWTCTGAGGCATTGCGTTCTGTACGTCATTAAAACTGCGACTTCTTCGGGCACACCGAGGCACTGCTCATCCCAAACAGATGCGCCAGTTTGCGGTAACCCGCACCTGTTGCAAGCCACCAGAGAACAACCCCGACACGTCYCGCACCCAGACATTCCTCTGAATGGTTGAGGACACAATAAATGCAATAAAAAGCATATGCGCAGGCTGCAATGATGGCCCTTTTCCTCCTTCTCCATTTTGCAAACTTTGCATATATCGCAGAGCTAGCATCAAGCATATTCCGCCTAGTGCAAGAACCTCCCTTTACGTATGCGTGATGTTTCAGACGGTATGGCAAGTGTAAACACTTGAATCAGATATGGGTCATAGTTGAAAGAATGTGTAAACAGACGGTCAGAAAAATCAGATTTAGGCAACAAATCAGAATTGGGCATTGAGACCTGCAGTGTAAATGGGGCTTCCTACAAGAGATTTTTAAACGAGACCTCGAGTCCAGACACCTTCCCACTGGACAATTCTTAAATCTCTACTGTGTAGTTATTGGTTCATTTCAGTGACCCTTTWAAAAAAAACCCTACTCATAACTCCTAAGTGCTGCTTCTCCCTACTATCTTCATAAGTGTCCTAATGGTGGGATGCTTCTGAGGAATCTTCGCTGGACRGCACTTTTCTCTCTGAACAATGTGTGCAACAGATAGCCGAGAGTACCTGCGGGACAAGGGTTAGAGTCTGAATGGGAGGAAATAAAGCCTGTGGATAAAATAAACAGCGCAGAGTCGGGAAGAACCATTAAACTGACGCCAAGGGTCAAGTGCGAAGAAGTAGAAATGTCTTTGTTCAGTGAATAGGCAGGTGAACAAAATAACCCGCATTCAACAATAAAGGTTTTGAAGCAAAACAAACCATGCCAGTGTATACATTTCCACTAAATTATTTATAAAAAGAAAGGCAAAGATTTAACTGATTTACAATAGTGAACTTTTTCTATGTTTGCAGTGAGATAGTATGTAGAGTTCTGGGCAAATAAATATAAAACTAGCTTTTAACAGTTACTAATTCCTACAGTGTGCTTCAAAAATCTGACTCCTGCAAAGTAGTTTATTCAGACGTAAACAAAATTAAATAATGAATAACATCAGCTGGAATGTATTTCAAATTATTGGAAAATGCAGAACTCTCTGGTGCAGCCCAAAGTTCCTCACTGTGCTCAATTCAGAGAAGCCTGACTACCCCTATACCAAGAATCACAGCAGATATGACCTCTGACCTCGCCACCAGAAGCCTCCTTAATGCTCGCCGGTCGGCTCCTGGTCTTCTACTATTTATTTGAAATTCAGGATTTCAGAATTCAGCCCGCCCCCTTCTCATGTTTACATACCGAGTTACATCACAGCGGCCGGAACCAGTGTGTGTGTGTGCGTTTGTGTGTATGCGTAACCTCCTACGAGAGGCTCGCGTCCGCAAAACAAGTTTCCAGGCCAGCCTATTTTGAAATTTCCTGGAAGGGAAGCGTTCAGGGAATGTTGGGAATTCAGGACAAGGGTAATGGTGCTGGGCTGACCTTTGGAAACGCTCCTGCTGCTCGCGCTGCTTGCGGATCTCGGGGAATTGGCGCTCGTAGTACTCGCGTGTGCGACTCTCTTTGGCCTTACGCCGTGGGTTGTTCTCCATCCGCTCCACCTTCTTCTCCCACGCCTCCATCAGCTGGTCGTAGCGCTGGCAGATTTTCTGTTCCTGCCACACAGACAGACGTGATTTCAGTCACATTTTTAAATATGTACTGATTTTTTTCCCCAACCACTAGCAAAGAATGCATTCATAACTTAATTTAAGGTAAAAAAGCCACATTCAATGTATTCAATGTGTATATGACATTGGTTAAGATGCTAGTCATGAATGTGCCATCATCCCACGGTTGTCTTTTTCTTAAAATGTTACAGGTCCAATCATATATGGATCACATTCATATTCCACCTGTCTATGTTAGTGTCATGAGAAAGGTCAGGTAGGAATTCACTGTGCACGCACACATCACTCCAGCCTCCTCTCCTGCACGCTCCTCACACGTCTCTCGGTAGCGCTGTGCCAAGAATAGCTACAATAACAGCTAAATTTATGCATTTGGCCTTTTCTCACCTCCTCCACCTAATCATGTTCAGCTGACGAGCTGCCGACCGACCTCCAGAGCAAATAATCTCAGTGACAAAGACTTTTTTTCGCTACTAAAATTATGAATTGTCTTGTAAAACGTGGCGATCTTTCTTTTGATTTCAAGTACGGAATGTTTTAGGGCAGATCTCCCTCCGTTCATACACACAAATTCGCAAAACATGAATGTGAATCCTGTGAAGATGTGGAGGAAGGAAAGAAAAAGAAGAAGGGAAAAAAACAATAGAGCCAAATAGAGATAATGTGCAAAAATGCTTGTAATAAGAATATGGCCTTAAATAGACGGCAAGCTACTTTTGCTTCGTAAAACGCCACCTTAACAAGGAACTATTTTGTTCAGGATCCAAAAATGTCTCGTCACTATGAAGTAACTTGAACTATACATTTCTCTTACCCACACACACAAAACCTCCGCAGCCAAATGACTTCCACATGTGGTCTGAGAGGTATATTTAGATTAGAAGAACGCAGCATCTGTTCTTAGGACATTCTGCGCCGTGTGTGTGTGTGTGTGTGTGTATGTATCAATACATACCGTTAAGTATGTAACATGTGGGGGGTAGCGTAGCATGCATACTTCCATGCTTTTCAAAATAACCTCTGGCAAAAATAAGGATTTCCCACGCTTAGAGAGTGTTAKWGTGTTACCCCAGCTTTTTTAATTTGTATTTTGTATCAATGAAAGAGATCACGTATAAAGAATTACATTTGATAGGTGAACATCCTGACTTGGTAAAATGCGCCTTTAAAAAAGTAATAAAATTAACATTCCTGCCATTTTTTTTTCCAGATCAAGAAGGGAAAAAAAATGATAAAAAATAAATTAATTATTCACTGTAATATCTGGAATGTTGTAAAAGGAATATAGAAATCACCTTAAAATTGTTGCATTTTTAAAAGAAATGCAAGCTCTGGGTCTCTGGATGAGGCTCCCTGTTTTTTATTTTATTAGTGAATAAAGCATCGAACCAATCATACGTAGATGATGTTTCTTGTAACCAATCATAACACAGTAGGCTGGATTTATTCTAGAAAAGATAGCAAGACGTAACCAAGTCTTGTGATATTTCTAGCAGATTAAATGCTTCACAGCAAGCAGAACCGAGAAAAAAAAAAAGATAGATTCCAATTAAATGCTTTGCGCATGTAAACACATCTTATCGGATTAGCGCCCAAGTAAACGGTTAAAGTGGAATGATTTCAATCTGTATGGAGAAATGTGTACACGTAGCTAATTCAAACAAGGGAAAGGATTATAGATCTCATTCAAGAAGGAAATCCAGCAGAGAGTGGTGTGGCTTAAAAGTTACTTCTGTATGTAGCTGTTCCCTGCTAGCTGTGTCTGAAATTTGGTGCAGATTTAATCAAAATGTAAAGGGTGAGCGAAGATTGAGAGACCAAAAATAAAAAAAGCACTATTTATTTATTTATTTATTTTTAAATGTGTGGAAACAGTATGAATGAAATGGGATTAAATACATAAAGAAAAGTCAAATGAAAACACTAGCACTAAGACTTAAACCGGAACAAACCGAGGTTACAGTGGACTATGGAGTGTGTGAGACTTGAATGAAAGTGATATTCAGTGACTAAATCATGAATCTACATAGGGCAAGGAGACGATGCTGGGACTTTAGTCTGCCCTAATAAGACATGTGAAGATGAATGAAGCAGGCAATCAGGCAATTACATTTATGAGATGGGGTTGTGTGTCAGATAAGGGGGCAGGTTAGATGGTAATAATTAACTTAAAGAGATAGATATACCCCCCCCCCCACCTCAGTCTGTCAAAATTGAGGTGCATGAAAGTTCATTATAATAAGCTACACGGACTTGGTGTCTTCCTGTACATTCCAGGTGGTCATGTGGCTACATTAGGTGAAAAAAAAGTTACTTTTATAGGAAACACACTGTAACTTGAATAAAATAAATAAAGAAAGAATAAATAAAGAATAAAGAATCGCTTTAGCTCAGTGGGAATACAGGAGTCTCAGTTGAACTTTCGAATTCATTTTTGCATGGAACCCAGGTTGTGAGATTTGGCCCCAATTACTTACACTGTACTCATGTTCCGGGTGACAAATTTCACGTTCGATGTGCAGAGTAGGAAAACTTATAACGACCAAGACCTACTGTAATGTACTTGTATGCACGTGAATTTTGATTTAAGACAGACTAAAAATACATTCTACCCCTTTAACCATCWGTGCACATGTGTATACTGACATTATGGGCACTTTTCTAATTCGAATCATTTATAAGAATAGAGCAAATGATGTTAAGGCTTGTCTTCAAAAAAGCAAACCAACTCAATAACATGGCCAACAAACAGTCTGGACCTCGATCTGACTGAAAATTTATGGTGGAAATTTAAAGAATAATAAGCTGTAGAAACTGGTCCATGATGAAGCTCCATCCTGCAAAGTTGATCTTTGTTATCCGATATTCGAGAAAAGGGAAACCAGCTTGATGGAGAATTTCGTTTTATATTTTATTAGTGAAGTCCATGTCTTCAGAATGGATGGATTCAATCTAAAAAGAGCAATACATAAAAAAGGACTGAATCCTTATAGCCCCCCCGCCCCTTAACTTAATCTGTAAAACTGTCTCACAATTGTAATGCTCAGCTATAACAAAAATTGTTTTGTCTCATACCAATGATTCGTTTCTTGGCTATGAAGTTAAAAAATATATAATAAATAATAAAAAAWAAAWWAAAATAAAAACTCCAAGTGGAGGTGGTGATACCATCATTTGCCAGGGGTCGCATACTGACCTAAATCCTGTACAATGCTAGCCGGCGTAGAGGAGGCACTTACCCTTTGTTTCCGTGCGTGGTTCCTCCTCTTGAAAAACAGAATCAGCTTCTTCCTCATCACTTGATTTCTAAGGAGAAAAGAAATATGAGGAAAAAAACWATGTAATCTAATATGCTTAAAACAACACTCTTGCATTAAAAGTCTGGCCAAACTATCGCCATAGCAACAGAAATAGATCAATATCATTATATGCTGGCTTTAATAAACTGCAATAAAATCAAAGTTCAATACGGCGCTATTTGTTTTGCTCACACTGAAGAACTAGTCGTCTTTGGCCTAAATTTATAGATTTGTTTAGGTTCACTGTCTTATCAGGTTGCTAAAATGTTACATTTGTAACATATAATAACATCAATATTTTGATTCTGTAAAGCTGCTTTGTGACAATAACCATTATTAAATATTTCATTGTACTGAATTAAATATTAAATTTCCAACATTAATATTAAGAAATTTCTAATTGAAATAATAAAAAAACTGTGTTTTCAATTATAGGATTTGATTTTATACCCAACAATACAAACATTTTGCCAGAACTAGTGCAAATGTCCCTGAACCCCCTTACGACCAAGTTCATTTTTATACATTTGGCAAAATGTATCTCAGTGTGTTGATTTCACTGTTAGTCGCTAACAGCTAACACAGACTTCAAGGTCAAAGGTTTTAATCATGGCTCTGCTTACTCACTGACACTTTGTTGGCAAACCTAAAGGTTGTAAAAATGCTGCCAAGTGTCCTAATATGACATTTTTACTGAAATGCCCAGCTCTCCCAGCCTGACCTGACTGACACACTCGCTCGTTAACCCGATAAGATTCCAGACAACCCGACCTTCACCTCGGTACAGTGCATGCATGCACGCACACAGACACGCTTGTGCACACACACACCAAAATGTACCATGCACCCATCATATCTTCATAAATCCATAGTCAGCAAGTTTCTACTCGTACTGTAAATCTTTTATAGAATTAAGATTCTTCATCTCTCCAACACTAAATATAATTATCATGACTTACTACGATATATTTCTCATCATGGACCTGCTACTTAATTATTCCTTTGATTCCGTTTTATTTATTTTATGGTTTTTTTTGCTTACAAAAGTGATCATTTTTATAAATTCGTAAGAATAAATTGTGAACAAATTTGTCGCTTTAAAAATATACAAATAAATAAATTACAGAACACTTATTATCAGTCCAGGGTATGAACGTGTTTCACTGTTCAAGTCCTACGGCGTGCGCTTTTAACCCCACACCTGACAGCCTCCGTCATCACGTATTATTCCTTATCAGCTACCGGCGTCTGATAAATCTGAGCTACCTCACACTCTTACGAATATTTAGTCAGGAAAGGAAGGAATACTCACGTCTTAATGTTGTCGTGGTAGACTTTAGTATCTGATGGCTGGTTGTACAGGGGCTGGTGGCAGACACACATACACACACATGTGCGTGCGGGAAACACGGGTTAATCATTAGCAATTGAACGGAAATGCTGTGTGGGTTCAGCAGTACTGAACGCTTAGTACAATTAAAGATAACTGTGGCATCAGACGCACTCACCAGCTCGACTTTAGGGCCGAGTCCTTCAAAGATTTTATGGGCTTCCTCTGCTTTTTTCTGAAAAAAGAAAAAAAAAGTAAGGTCCAAAGCATTCAACATAATTAAACATTCAAAGCCATTCAAATTCTCATGCTGTGACATGACTCCTTAGATTCACTAAGCAACATGTAACGCACACATGGAGCTCCGAGTACTGGAGTGCTCTGTGCCGATTACTCACTTATTAGTTTAGCAGCACACCATAACCACCTCAAATGGTACCCACATCATTACATCTAAATCCCACCTATATCCATCCACCATTACATCCAACTAACTTTCCATCCATCCCAATATCCCCCCCAATATCCACCCACCCATCCCACTATGCATCCATCCATCC
>QMIH01000747.1:212993-228480 GCA_003987875.1 Clarias batrachus
GRWWAAAWWAAAAAMYWAAAAAAAAAAAACTTGAGGGGCACTGGTGTCGTTTTATTCGCCATCTTGTATTGTTTTCAACGTATAAATGTTACATTTTTCATGAKTTTTCACCTGGTAAAGACACAACCGTATATAAAATCCACTTCTTCTGTTTTTTTTTCTGTCCATTGTTAAAAATGCCAGCTGAGCGAACCAGGACTTAATGCTACCGAATTCAAATTTATGCTTTGATCAAACCTTTTATTTAATTTTTTTAATTAATTATTTTACCCCCATCAGCTTCTATGGATCTCCCCCCCCCCAACAATTTAACAAGCTGCACCAAGTGAACAAAAGCACATTATCATATAAATCAGACTAAATGGCACTATGCATAAGAAAGCCACAGACAACCCAAAAAAACAACAACATATAATTCTTTTCCGACATCAGGTTGCTTTTCTCCAGATGAAATAACACCCGGATTAAATAAACATTAACAGCTCCTCAAAATATGACACCAAAGTTGATAATACATGAAAAATAGTAATAAATCAAAACTGTAGGAGGCGACGTGGCAGGGCCACAGACACAGGCACAGTAATTATACATCTTGCGTCGGGTTACTACTGTCCCACTGCCTGCAGATCAAGCAACTCTTATAAAAAAAAAATGTAAAAAAAATGAAAAAATAAAAAAAAGCCAAGAGCATTGTGCAAAGAAAAATAAGCCTCACGCCCCTTAAACACACACACACACTCCAGATGACAGGATTGATTAAACTGTAAGCCAGACATTTTTTGTCTGTTCATAAAAAATAAAGGCCAAGAAGATCAAGTGTAAAGAAATACTCCATCTTTGAAGCAAAGAAGCCAACATTGATATCTCTATCTACTGTAGGTGACGRTTCCTCTACATGAGTTTCCTCTGTACACTTTGGTTTGATCCCAAAAAACATTTTTTTTTAGTGAGTAAAAGCCCTATCTTGACAGGAACAGGAGATTAATAAGAAGGAATAAAYATGAACAGGAGAGAATAAACAGTTTCTGCGATACACAACCACTGTATAAAAAATGTCCATGATTTTCTATGCCTCGTTACTGGTGAAGATAAAACCAAAAAATTTAATTAAACATTTTTTTTAAATAAAATAAAATAGTTGACCGCGTACCAACCTGATGTAACTAATTTTTATCCCCTAATGTGATTATAGATCTGATCTAGTTTGCACAAATTTAACCGGATTTGAGTCACTTTCATACGTGGTCCTAATTCGGATGCAGATCGAACATGCAGTCGTGCGACTTGAAGGAGATCATGAAGATCTTGCACCTCCAAGGTTGGGGGATCGATTGCYGCCTCGGAAGCRTGTGCGTGGAGTTAGCATGCTCTCCACATGCTTAGTGGGGTTATAATGAATGGGCTGCATTTTAACRAACAACTCATTTCAGTTCAGTTGTGGAGATGGTAAATAAAATTATTTTGCGTTACGACTCAACTTTTTTTTTTAATGAATGGTTCAAGCTTTTAAAATTGTAACAAAATCTGAAGGAAAAAAATATATCGAATATGGATACGTATAAAATCATGCAACAGAATCACATTCATCAATAAAAGGAATCAGGAGATAGAAATCATGATAATATCGTATCGTATTTTTTACATATTCTGATATTATATTATGCACACATATATAAGACGCTCACTGACATCRTGSGCATGTTTGGTAAGACACAAATGGTCGTTGCTAAAGGAGTTGGCTGTTAACAGAGTGCTGTATCCCAGCACACTAATAAAAAGTTAAATAGAAGGAAGAAATGTGGTAGAAAAAGTTGCACAAGCAACAGAGATAACCGCAGCCTTGTGAAACGAAGCCCATTCAAGAATTTGGAGGAGATTCACCAGGAGCTGGAGCCGGTGCTTCAAGAGCCGCCACACACAGACGTATCTAGGACACGGTCTACAACTGTCGCATTCCTTGTGTCAAGCCAYTCTTGAACCAGAGACAACGCCAGAAAGGTCTTACCTGAGCTAAGGACAAAAGGGTTGCTCAGTGGGTTAAAGTAAATTTTACATTTCATTTGGAAAAAGAAAGSGAGGAGAGGCGCACAATCCATGTCAGTCAGTGTACAGTTTGCACAGTCAGTGGTTGTTTGTGGGAGCGATGTCATCTGCTGGTGTTGGTCCACTAAGTCTCATCAGGTCCGAGGTCAGCGCAGGCGTCTACCAGGACGTTTTAGAGCACTTCATGCTTCCCTCTGCTGACCAGCTTCATGGAGATTATGACTTCATTTTCCAGCAGGACTGGACTGGTCACCTGCTCACACTGCCAGAAGTACTAATATCTGGTTTAAGGACTATGGTGACCCTATGCTTGACTGGTCATCAAGCTCGCCCAAACAAAACCCCATAGAGAATCTATGAGGTACCGTGAAGAGGAAGATCCGAGACTCCAGGCCCAACAAGGGGGAAAAGTTGAAGGCCGATTCGATATATGGAAAGAAAATATGGAAATATGTCTTATATGGAAAGACAAAGCAAATTTAAAGAAAATATAGTTGTAAGCAACAATGAGCAGGCCCAAGAACCCTGTCCCATCCATCAACACCGGGGTGCACCGCACAACCTGTGTGTTCAGTGAGCGTGTTAAGACCTACAAAAAGCCATCACCGCCCGGGTGCACCGCACGACTTGCACACGTTACATACCATATAGGTCTGATGTCAGTTTGGGCCCTAAAGATTTGTTGAGTGCGTTCGTGTGTGGGTGTGTCAGTCTGTGTGACGAGTACATTTGTGACAAGTAAATGTGTTTGTGCATGTTTGTGTGTGTGGTGCGAGTCTGTGTGTGTAACATTTGTGATGAGTGTGTTAGTATTTGTGTGAGACATGTGACTCGTYAGTGTGCGTTGCTGCATGCGTGCGAGAGTTGCGAGTGTTAACATTTGTAATATACGAGTGCGCTTGTGCGTGTTCGTGCGAGTGTGAGAGAGTTGAGATTTGTAATGTATGTGTATGATGTAGGGCTGGGCGATACAGAAAAAAAAATTATCACGATATAAAGTTTCATATCATTCGGTATCGGTAATTATTGAATATTTATTAATGGAGACCAGTAGAAAAAAAAGTTAGAATTTAACCACTTTATTTTAATTTACCAACATTACTAAGGCAAATTATTTTAATAGTCAAAAACAAAAAAATTTGAACAAAAACATCTTGTCTCTTATGTCCTATAATAAACTAAATCTAAGTGTTGAAGAGACTCTTAAACTTAAAATGTTACAAMGTGTGTGCAATTGTAAAGGTCACTAAAGTTAACTTTGAGGTAGATCAACATCTGTAAGATGTCAATAATAACAATATACAGTAAACCTCAAACTCTGTAAAAAAAAAACAAATTATAATAATCAAATGAGCTTTCGAGTAGAGGAACCAACCAGCATTATTCACATATACCTGTACATTGCAACATTACAAATTGTGAGCAAGAAAGACAAGTTGGTTCCCTCTATCTCTGGATTTAATGCTGTGAATGTGACTACATYACCCCCTGTGCTAAAAGTTCGTTCTGAGGGGTTGCTGGTGGCTGGGATGCACAAGTACTTTTTTTGCAAGTTTGCTTACTATTGGGAAGTTGCGTTCATGTAGCACTACATCCAAAGAAACTATATGTGGATGATGATGCAACTATTCATTAACTTTACTCACAGATAGCCGAGTGTAATCGGTGGCTAAAACCCCGCGACGAGTCCAGCTCTTGAGTGAAGCGGCTCACCATATTCGCCCCGCTGTCAGTCGTGATGCACACGTGGAGCAGCGCATCAGCTAGGGTTTGCGCAATAAAGTCACCCGTGGTGTTTCCGGGGGAAATACGCGGTGTCCAAGCATTTACTCTTTAGATTCCAGTTGTCATTAAAATGTACGCTTAAACTGATGTACGGGTCACACGTGCGGCTTGTCCAGGCGGCAGCTCGCTCTCCACTGTTTTCCTACACTTTGTAGTATTTCTTTTAGTATTTCTTTGGCAATGTAGTACGCGATCGCGTGGCTTATATCATTGTATCGCTTGGAGGATTTTTAATAAGGATTGCCAAGTACCTCTCCAAGTTGCTTGTGTTGCCATATTTGGCCGGGATGTTTTTTTTTTTTTTTTTTTCTTACACACAACATTGTTCTGGTGTTGATCAGAAGAAAAGAAACCAAAAAAACTGATGAGCTGATGCATCATTTTTGATTCACAATCTCATCCGTACTGTGTGGCACGGCACTCATTTTCGCGTGTGTAATACTGACATGAGTTGGTGGTGACACAACGCGGAGTGGCTGCGTAAGCTTATTGGCTGTTTCCTGGTCACTCGTGCCTCGCTCATTCATCGAGAGATCTGATAGGCTGTTGAGATTAAGGCAAGGCGCACGCTCAGTCAGTCAGCCGCATTTTAATAAAACTATAGCGCTTCATACCGAATGTTACTTTTATCGTTACCGACAACGGTCTACCATCAATAAATACCGATACCGTTTTATCCCCCAGCCCTAGTAKGATGTACGAGTGTTAGTGCATGCGCAAGCGCGCGCTACCATTTGTGATGTGTACATGTGCAGCATCACACTATGATGTCACTAAATGTGATGTCACTGAATTATTACTCAGTTATAGACCACTTTTCAGCATAAGTTTAGAGCATTGTCACGGCTGACCTGTTTGAGATGTCAAAAAACCCTCTACAATTACATCCTCAATGTCTTTAGATCACATCGGCCCGGTTTGGTGGCGATCGCATAAATTCCCTAAGAGGAGTATATCAAAATCCATCGGGTGCGTTTTGGCAAACGACCCAAAATAACCAGCCTCCTGTTGAGTGGAGCCCAGGACATGCAGCTCTAAATGTGTACCGAGTTTCGTACGAGTAAATAACAGTCAGAACTATTCTCAAAGCAGCTGTTACAGAAAAGTCTATAACACTTCATTTGATAGGAACACTAAAATTACATTATAAATAATAATAACAACGAATAAATCTTTATTTGCACTTCTTATTTCCATTAGTCTACTTCCCAATGCTGAGCGTACATCTTACTGAGAAATATTTCAGGTTTAAACACTGGTCGGCGAGGCACAATCAGGTAAACATGGAGACTTTTTTTATATACACAGCAGTGTGCACTGTGTTGTAAACCATGACTAAAGTTTAGTTACCCAACAGTAAAAAAAAAAAAAGAAAGAAAGAAAATGTAGACCGGCACAGGTCTACTGCTGGCCTGGATTTCGGCCTGAACTTAATGCAAAAAACATATTCCACTCCGTCGGCTCCTGGTTTTGTTAGCCTACTGCCGCCTAAAATATTCCTCCTCAACAGAACAAGATGACCTTGCAGTCATCTGACTCCAGTACAGCTTCACTACTGTGAGAACACACTGGTGTTTGGATCTAAAATGCGTTTTTCCTTTTATGGGATTCGTTGGGTTTTTAATCTCAGTCATAAAGAACCATTTCGATCTTGTAATATTATACAGACATGGSATGCGCCAAGCACAGGTTCGCTCCCTTGTGTCACGAAATGAGCCGTGTGGCTATCAACCGGTCACATCTGATATTCAAATTATTAGGAAGAGACACTTTTGCACCATGTTCGCACTTGCAAGCACTCATAGGAGTGAACTAAACAGTGATTTTATAGTTTTTGAGTGGGAAAACACTAACGAGTAAAAATGTAAATGCTTCGTACCTGGCAACACAAACTCAGTGGTCATGTATTCATCAGGAAACCGCTCGTTTCTCTCATGAGTTACATAACAGGCTTTATACTTCATAGGGTTGTTTGCAGATAAGGAAAGTATTACAGCTTAATACTTGTAAAATGATGTCACACTTGACATGAGTCTTTCTTCCATTTTTTCCTCCCTCATGTCAAACAGTAAACGACTGACTGCAGGTAAGAAGAACTCCAGACAGTCCTGAACTGAACAAACATCTCGCTCACAAAAAAGACTCACTCACAAATTGCACAGGACTCACCCAACACAACATTCGAGCTGTTGAGGCTTTAAATTTAGGCCTAACTTCCAGACTTGTCAAAACTGAGAAAATGTACAGATTTTCATTCATCCAGAGTGACTTAAGTTTTTTAATTTAGTTTTTTTTTTACTTAAGTTTCCATCACTGGATAAATCCTTACACTGGGTTTCTAGGTTAAGATTAAACGATAAGTTATGTACCATCAGTCAAACATTGTTTGGAAGGGTTTTCTTTTTTTTTTGCTCRTTAGGAGATTTACTGAAGTACTGAAGAAACAGATATGTCTTAGATTGTCCTTTAAACATCCGGCATGTACACAAAATAAACAATGGGAAGGCAGACAGGTTAAACATCTCAGAGCTCGAGAAGTTAACTTGTGGCAGTGAGACACAACACAATTTATTTCTATCGCATTATTTGGCAGATGCCCTTGTCCAGATTGACTTACATCTTTATCTCAGTCTACAGTTAGGGTTAACATAWTTTGGAAATAAAAAAGAAAACACAACATCGAACCAGAATATTTATAAAGTCATGATACTTTATTGCATTTTAAATCRAATCGGAACCTAGGTATCATCATATCGTATCAGATGGTGTAATGTATACTGTATATGATGCAGAAACGCTATACAATCACTAGGGATTTATCAGTGGCTCCGCCCACACGCAGATCCTGAAGGGAGCGTACGATTAACGTGCTGCCCTGATGTTTCATCAGATATATTATTACCTCACYGTATGACATTTTAAAATATTAAATATTATTAAATTTAGCCCTTTCCTTATAACATTTGATTCTCACTTAAAAGAGGGTAGAGTTTAAACACAACTTCAAACACAAGAATTTAACATTTAACTTTAAATCAAATTAAGCATAAAAAAAAACTTTTTTTTTTCTAAGCAACAAGTATCTCAAAAATGTGTAAACAGTTCCGAGCATACCATCTGTAGGATAATTAAGAGACGCAGTGGTGTTTTACCACCCCGCTTTAGAGCCTCAAAACTCGTATTGACATTGACTGTGCGAGTTGAGTGGCTGCGAATGTGATTCTCAAATAATTAGTGGTCGTGGTGTTTTGCGACTTGTGTAATGTTTGTGTCATGAGTGGGTTTGAGACTAATTCGCTTGCAGAGTTTGGAGGAAAAAAGCCAACTCTGCTCATTGGCCGATCGACCCAGTTCACCTCTATTATAAATGTAAAAATATTTTTTAAAAGACAGGCAGTCAGTGTGGCGATTTGTAAATCGCCTCACAAAAAAAAACATTGCGATTCATAACCGAATCGATCCCCCCCATCTCTACTGTTACACTTGATGTCACTGTGCATTTATATACATATCTATATCTATGGATAGTCTTTAGGCTGATCCCGTCGCCACAGCGAACTATCTGATCCCCACAACAACTTGGGAAATCCAATTTTACGCCGAATGCCCTTCCTGACCAATTTTCATTACCTCCAGGTTTGGGACCGGCACTGCATCCAGTGACTATGGTTTGGGTGTATACGTACATGTACACACACACTCTCTCTCTCTCTCTCTCTCTCTCTCTCTATATATATATATATATATATATATATATAAATAAAACGCAAGAACGTAAAGTGCGCATGCGCGGGAGCTGTCACAACACTGATCCACGGTGTAGATGGATGGAATTAACGTTCCCTTAGTTCATTAACAAAAACAAAAACTTTTACAGAAAGAAATCTTTAAGAATTAAAAAAAGACAGGTTTCACATGAAAATATCCCTTAAATTTGCATTAACAMGTTATATAACCAGGCGATTTATGCATTACCGTTAATAAGAGCTCGTCTTCCTTAACGGTTAACATGAACAACAAACACAACAACTCCAACGTWCCCTTCGTTTTTAAACACCAATAAAACATTCCTCCCCTGACCATAAAACGAATTGCGCACGCACATTCACACAATGTCTCTCACACACACACACAAACACACAGAGAGCGAGAGCAATGCAAAACTGACACTCAGAAACAGAACAGCTCTGTACATTWATACGTTGAAAGAAAAATAAGAAGTATAAGGAAATCCTACCAGTTTTGCAGTCTCTGAATAATATTAGCCTTAGCTAACGTTAACGCTAGCCATTGTTAGCTAGCAGCCGAACAAGGAAACCCGTGTTTCTCCGCTACAACCCCGTGCAAAAAAAGAGCTAAACATTGGTCTCTAAGGTTTAGTATAAACACTTTAGGAAACGCTAAACACGCTGTTTCAGTGAACACTGCGGAATAACGCAATAATGGTCAGCTTCCACTCTGAACATTTCACCTTCCTGAAGCAGGCCGCCATGTTGTCACGGCTACCAGGCTAAGCTAACCACACAACTACGCTTACTGTTAATACACACACACAAGACTGCGGGTTTTATACACAAAAGCAAGCATTACACCAGAAAAAAAGTATCAAATATACCCAAAATACTCACCTCATTTCCATGTAAAAGCGCCGACCGGATAAAAAAAACACAAAATAATCTGACTAAAATACGCTTTTTATTCCGCCTCTGACGGACTGCGCGAGCGCTGCAGACGCTACTGCCCTGCACACATAAACCTCAACGGTATTATTTGTCCTGGAAGCACCAAAAAATTAATCCCTATTCTTTTTTTCCTTTTTTAAAAAGCAACATACGCAATAAATATACAACTCTGTAAAAAGTTATATTTTTTTTAAAAAAAAAAGTTATATTTCGAAGAATGTTCGAGTCGACACTTGAACAGATGACTAAATAATTTTTATGTACCAGACAGGATAATCTGGTGTTACGTTGAAAAGATTCCCCACAGGCGGCTTGAWGTTCCTACAAGCCTTCCCCACCCAAATCTTTAAAGTATTTATATAGCTGGTGCTTTATAAGAATATAACCGTGAAATACATAATTTGAAACACGAATGTTAAGGTTTGCAATTGGAATAAAAAAAATCAAAATTGACCCACATGCAGTTAAATGTGCATACAATTTATATATATAGAGAGAGAGAGAGAGAGAGAGAGAGAGAGAGAAGTGAATATATGTTTATTTTTATAAGAAATAACATTTTTTATTGTTTTAATATGCAACCAGATATATATTTTCGCATCCTGCGTTTACGCAGAACGATTATCATTTACAGGAACCTTCAGTAAGAGCCTGTTGTTCTAATCCGGATTCCTTTCTGAGCCGACAGTCATGTTTGTTTTGCTTTCGGTCACTCTTTGTTTCCTTGGTTATATTCTGTGGATAAAACTGATATATTGTAGATTTAATCGTATATGGCCGTCGTCAAGAAATAACATTTTGCGTTCTGCGAAAGATGTGAACTTCTTGCCGACTCCCGAGCCGTCTGATTTGCCTAATACGTCCTGTGGAAATGCAGCGCGCGCGTTCGAGGAAGCGCGCGTACTGCTCGTCACGGCGCATCCTGATGACGAGTGCATGTTTTTTGCGCCAGCGGTTTTAAAACTCACCGAATCGAGAGCAGCAGTTTACCTGCTGTGTTTATCATCAGGTACGTCTTCGTGTAAGGATCTCACACGCACTGAAGGGGAAGTGCTTAAACGTTAACGTTGTAGGCAAGGTTTAGCTAGTTGCTGTCCTGTTACCATAGCAACAGGTCAAACATTTCGTCATAATATACAAGCACGCATTGAACCTCAGCAAGATAAGGCTATTGATTAAAGTATGCATACACATTTATCGAGTTATTCATTCAGTCATCTTAAGGAGATGCTTATCCTCAGGGTCTGAGTATCTCAGGAACATATTTTTTATCCATCCATCCATCCACCCATCCCCATCATCATGAATGGTGCTGAGCTGCATTGACTTATGATGTCACACAGGTTCAGCACGCACGCACATGTACACATGATCACACAATCATTCACACACTTTTGGCAATTTTGGAAAGTCAATTAACCTAATCTGCAGGTCTTTGGACTGTTGGAGGAAACMGGAGTACTCAGAGGAAACCCACCAAGCACAGGGAGAACATGCACACAAATCCCGAAGCAGGAATCTAACCCGGACCCTGGAGGTGCAAGTTGAAAGTGCTACCCTGTACGCCTATGTGCATTTACCTCAATCTATCATATGTATGGATTTTTTTGGAGCTGGGAGGAAACCAAATAAAAGTGCAAAAACAAATCACAGGGACAAATCCACATCTATCCATGTCATCTTCTGTGACTTCGGTCATGGCTGTAAGACGAAGTTGCGTTGATGAAAATCCCAACATTCAGGCGAATTAAAAACACTAATCAGCCTACAATGCATGTCTTTGGACTGTAGAAGAAACCTAAGCACCCTGAGGAAWCCCACCAAGCACAAGGAGCAAAATTCATGCGCACAGAATATGATTCAAACTCTCGACCCTGAAAGTCTTCGGCAGCCAAGRTCAAAGCTGCAGCTTTGAAGTTGCTCTGACCCAGTTGGCTTGCCATTATATTTTTTCTCTGGCTACAGAAACAATACATCATTACAATGGCATGTAGAACCTTTTTTTTCCCCATTAAGTTGATGTGTTGGAAACAGGAGAAAAGAGCAAGTGTAAAGATTTTTGTGATGGCCAGATGATATGGTCACAGCAATTCCTAAACTACAGCTCTTGTGGGGATGTTCCTATAAGGCGAATTAATGAGGTAGCCAATACAGTTGTCAGGAAGTGCACAAAGGATTTAAAAACTCCAGCGTCTTATCACGTCTCATTACAGTGTCAATGATGTGCTGAGAATGGTCCACCACCTGAATAAGATCCGGCCCCTAAATCAAATACTGGG
The DNA here is from genome assembly GCA_003987875.1 of Clarias batrachus. Lineage (NCBI taxonomy): Eukaryota > Metazoa > Chordata > Actinopteri > Siluriformes > Clariidae > Clarias > Clarias batrachus. Next base: position 223,783 of record QMIH01000747.1, read on the forward strand.
AACATGACACTATAATCAGCTTAGAGTTACGTACATTATACAGCACTCAGGATACAGACATCAGAGCCATTACACCTCCAAAGTGACAAGCTAATAGGTGTACTGAGTTCACTAAAATGGCAGCCATGTGTGTTCCTATACAGTTGTATAAATGAATGCATTGTTCTACGGATGATGTAACTCAGGGACTGATGTCATATCAATCTGTCTGTCGTATTCAGGGAATTACTACAATCAAGGTGCCCAGCGTAAAGAGGAGCTGCTTGACAGTTGTGCCGTTTTGGGAATTCCTGCTCACAGAGTCAYTATTATTGACAACAAGTAAGAGCAACGACACTTTCTGGGGATGTTTACCTGCATGGGGTAGCTGTATCAATCACATCGTGGTCAAGTGACCACAAAGAGATATTTGACATTGATGCTAATACTGAGTAAATGCGTTTTTGCTCAATTCGAGCATACGCATTTGCTTCTGGTAGAGGTTGTTTTTACTTTAAGCCAAATGGAATGACTTGTTAGTTAGGGAACCTAGAAATAAGACCCGTGGTTGTGGTGTCCATTCGTTAAAAGCTCAGGAGGTTTATACAGTAATTTCCTGTATGCTGTTACCACAGAGGTGTCCCATCCAYTGGATGATTTTTCTGTGGTAAAATTCAACTTTTTCTCAAAGCCTCTTTCTTTTGAACAGTGTTGGCACCTTATTAAGTACTTTGTTCTCAAGATGCTCGCTATTGATTAAAGAAAACACACCAATCAGTGACCGGATCATGGGCACTCAAGGCTCACCCTTGCCYGCGGGGAGCAAAGGAAAGCTCCTCCTGGTCCAATCCCATAGAAAAGCCAATGCAGCACAAATCAGTGAAAAAAGGCAATGCTGGAAAGAAACCAGAACACCCAGTGCACCACAGCCCGCTGCACACACACGGCCCAGTTATACTTGTAAGTCATTTTATAAACACGTTATGGGCCACCAAAGATCTTGGAGGCGGAGCTTCTTTAAAATGAAAACTATGGACCCGATTAAATGCCAATGAAAGGTTAATATTACCTAATGCCCCTTCAAAAACTTGGCATCAAAAAGGATGTACAGCTCTATCTTAGACTTTTGATTTCATGTCCGATTGGGAGAAGGTAACTCGGGGAGACGGCTTCAAGCACAACCGGAACAGACGTGACATATATATCGAGATGGGTGAGATTTAAATCTACTCCTACATCTCTGAGCTCTGACATCAGAAATAAGAGTTGATCCTTGAAGTAGTTACAATACAGTTAACACATGAGCCTCAAAGCTGCCCCGTTAGTGTCTCCTCATCCATTACACGAGTATCTGTTCTCATCGCTCTCGACATTCCTTCTGCCTTCTCTCTGAATAAACAGTGAGGCTCAAATGGTGAGCCCCCCCCCCTTTCCCCGCCTCACCTCCCTCCTAAGCCCTCCAGGTCCCTGCAAGCGGAGCCATTAAGGGTCCACCATGCTGGGCACGGACCCTCCCCTTCTCCCTTGGCTACCAATAGAGCAAACAGTGGTCAGGCTACAAATCAAGGCCGTCCATTCGGACCACAACAGAGCTTTAGAGCAGTCGGGGCTGATGTATTAGCCCCTCTGTCACTGGACCCATTAAGCACAAAAGTGTCTCAGAGGAGAGGTTGTAGAAGTCATGACTATGAGATTTCAAAAGGAGAGGAGATCCCCAGGGCACTGTTCAAGCCCCAAACAGTGGGATATGAACTTTTTTTTTTTCTCTTTGTTCATGTTAATTTAAAGAAGCAAATTCCTACATGTCAATAGACTATTCCTTTTTTTTTCTTTTTTCTTCGAATCACAATTTATCCTGTAACTTTATTGAACCAGAAATTATACCCTGGTCTTCCCAAGAGCTTCTTTATCGTGCCTTCCTCATACGAGAGGATAAATCCTCATTCCCTAATCTGCTCGAACAAGGATGATGTCATGCTTTGGCTACGGTTCAGATTTAGAAATCGGAGGCTGAAACAGACGCCCAAGATCACCGGCTGCTGCTTTAAAGAGACCCGACAGGTTTATTGACCGAGGTTAGGGTTTCGAAGCATCAAGCCACGTTGAGAAAGCGGGCAGATCACTTTCTGATGATAAATCTGCTGAGGATGGAAGAGTGGATTGATCCCGGTTGAACTGGACAAATCCGTTTAGATGGGATACAGTAGGTCTGACTTGTCAGTTACTCAGGAACTTCATTTGTCCTAGAGCAGAACTGTATTGGATCAATTGGAAAAACAGCGTTTATGGTAAATTTCAGACATGGGATAAGCACGAACCCTAAAATGAACATCAGATTTTCTGGCCCGAATTTAGACATTTTGCCTTTTTTTTTGTGTGTTTATGTTTCCCCGTGGCTTTTTATATACCTTTAATTTACAGCCTGTCACTAGCTATGGTTGATCTCTTCAGCTCAGAGTCAGATGTTCTAAGAATATCACCTGATATCCTGCCAAGAAATGTGCTATGGAAGCAATTATATAAAGCAGCTGTGTGTGTGTGTGTGTGTGTGTGTGTGTGTGTGTGTGCGTGTGTGTGCACAAGTCTCACAGCTTTGATAGAGATCTCTTGTGCTGTCTCCTCTAGAAGGCCTAGAAACTTCTCCCTTCAGCATGTATCAGAAATACACAGAGAACAGCTAACACCCGGATTACACAGTATTTACAGAACAACCAAAACTCTTAACTCTTACCAAAAAAAACATGAGGCAAAAAAAAATAATAATAATGCTACTCCGTCCATGAGGGCGGAGCATGAGGGACATTTTGGTGTGTGGCTCAAGATTTCTTGGAGCGCAAAATACAGTGCCTCCTCCTCGTCGTCTGCCAAAACCGCCGTGTACCAAACGGACATTTTGTTCTTCACCTCGAGTGTTGCCGAAAGAACTTCTGCAATGACCGATGAGAATCCTGAAAACTTCTCTCACAAAAGTTCTACATTTGCTCTTTACGTTATTTATTCTTTCGCCAGACTTTTTTCTATTTTATTTCTATTTAAACAGAAGCATATAAACGAGGCAGCGCGCAACTCAAGCATGCATCCGAGCACTTCAGGGTCAAGCTTGTTGCTTAAGAACCCAAAAGTGGCGTTCTGGCAGAGCTGGAATTTGGAATTCACAACACAAAACCTCAACCACTGGAGCTGTTTACCAGCCCAAGTCCACCCTAACCCCAGGCACTAACAGTCCAAGTTAACTTGGGAAAGTCAGGGCTATGGCGTAATGTTTTTAAATGGAGTACACTTTTTCTTACACGGGCAGCTCTCGAGCACAACAACATCAGAGCGTTGCTAGTGCCAAGATCTCRAACGCTGGTAAACCAGCACTGTTTAAAGAAACTCTACCGTGATCTGACACTCTACTTTATTTTCCATCACCGGAACAACAGGGTTGATTCAGTGATGAGCTCGGCGACATTTTAAACCCAGTCTTTTCCATCACTTTGAGTTCCAAACCTTTGTGGCATCGCATGCAGGATTTTCCTTATGCACAGTGTAAAAAAAAAAAAACATGTACCTTAGGCTTTGAGTCAGCGCATGTTTCGTTGCATCACCAAGGCAGCTCTTGTTTGTTCATTTTGTTTTTTCGTCTTCAAAAATGTTCAACCCTCAGATCCTTATTTTAATAAAGAAATAGTCGTCATGGCAACGAAGCTCCGAAGTCTTTGAAGTCTCCGGGTCATGGTTCCAATCTGGCAGAGTTTTTGTTGCTGAAGTTGAACGTTTCGCTCAAGATACAAGACACTAGACTATAGATTGTCCCCTATTTATATGACGTGCATGTAACATGCTGTAGCTGTTAGTTGATGAATGAGAAATAAAATGGGAATAAATAAATATTACATGCAGTAATAGTAAAATAATGAGGACAATGTGGTGTACTGTAGTCTGAAACGACGTAGACCTCTTATTATTATTATACTATCCTGAAGTTGATTGTTTTCCCCAGAGCACCACATCCTGAAGAGATCTAGTCCTCGTATTTTGCAATAATGTGTCTATAAAGCATCGGCAAGACAAGTAAGATGCCGCCTTACATCATGGCATCTCTGAACAGTAATTTTCTAACCAGCCTTTTATTTAAAAGAGCCGTTGCATGAGATCGCAGGTTTGAATGGMACAACCAGTAGAGCAAACGTTAGGGCTGGGAAAGGTGCAACAGTATGCTATACTCTATCTATTGTCAACTCTCGTGTGTGCATAAGAGGGCAGATCGAGCTTTCCTCYGAGTGTGATAGAAGCCCATGTTAGCCACCCTCTTCACATGTTGGTACAATAGTCGTTGGTAAGAATTGAAAGATGACCAAACTGAAGAAGGAAAAAAAAAAAATCAATGGAAAAATGGAGCAGAAACTATTAGTCAGAGCTGACATGCAAAATGAATTAACACTTTCTGACCAAAGAGATTAAAGAACTGACCATGATTGTGGTGAACATGTGTTTAACGTAAGCTGGGAACTCGGTGGGAGATCTGTCTGGACTGTAGTTTGGATAAACCCAGTGGTCATACACAGAATCAGGGAGTTTTCCAAGAAGTGTGAGCATGTGTTCAGGCCAATGGGTGTGTGAGAGATTAAGCAATGGGGGCTCAGCCTGGTCACTCGTGGCATGTGAACTCAAACACTCAGCTAATCACTTGGCAGTATGCCTAGATACTCGCTCTCTCTCTCTCTCTCTCTCTCT
>QMIH01000747.1:238312-257391 GCA_003987875.1 Clarias batrachus
AGAGAGAGAGAGAGAGAGAGCATGTAGGTTCCGTGCTCTAACAAGAACCTGTTATGGTACAACTTATGCTGATACATTGTGATGGGTAATGTAATGCTAGTCTGTGGAAGGCACTAGCATAAGCTAATGCTTATAAAAAATAGAGCATCATCAAATAAATTATGTTACACATGGTGCAACACTTTTTTTTCACAAGTTACCTACATACTGTAGCATTCTAAAAATTATCCAACATGTTAAATAAACTAGYTCACTTGCTAACAAGGTAAGTTAACTAGCCAGGTAAGTAAATATGTTAGCTTACTAAATGATCATCATAGCATTTTAGTAATTAGTCATTTAGTCATTTTCTAACTAGATTGATTAGCTAGCTAGCTATTCATTGCTACTGTTGTTTTTTTTAAACTAGCTATTTATATATGATAATTARGTTACTGCTTTACCAACATAGCATTGCAGAAAGTAGTCTATTATCCAACTAGATAGATTAACTATTAAGATAGAAGTTAGCTAACTAGCTRGCTAGATAAATTAGTTACCTTACTAAATTGCCAACATCACATTTTAGAAATCAGGTGATTGTCTGACTACAGAGATTAGCTAGCTATGTTATTAACATAGTGTTAATTAACATGGTGTTAATTAGTTAACTARTTAGCTAGATATGTTAGTTTCTTCTTTGATCTGTAGCCATCAGTCTGTAGATCGGGTCGTCCTCCCAGCCAATACAACGCTGTGGGAGATGAACTCTCTCAATATGATCTTGTACTGTAGCCTATTAGTGTTCATTCTTCAGACGTGGCCAAACCATCGGCGTCTGTACGTCCAGATTTGGTCTTTGACTGCTGGTTGATGGTACCAGATTGGAATCGTCTCGTTTTGGTGATTGGTCCAGTGACGATCCTCCAATGATCTGGCGAAGGCGTTTAATTTGGAAACACCTCAACCCTGTTCATCCCTGCTTTGAGCAGAGTCCAAGTTTCTGGGAACTGGCAGTATTAAGGTCTGGAGAAGGCGAACTTTGGTTTTGGTTGTAATATTGGTCTTCTTCCAGAGGCACCATTTGAGCGATGTAACTGCTGCCATTGCCTGACCGATCCTGTTGTGGATCTCCGTGGTTGACGCTACAACTTTCTCCTGCACGAGCTTGTGCTCGTGCAGATGATCAGTTAGTTAGCTTAATAAGGTATCAGCATAGCATTCTAGAAATTATTTGGTAATTAACTAACTGGCTCTTAGTGTGCCTGCCTCTTACTAACCCACTAAATGTGGTTGTAATTAGACASTAAGGGGTAACTGTGTTAATTTATGAGCTGCCTTGGAGGATCACCTTACACTGCTTTTAATAAAGGAGTTTGTAAATTATGTAGCCCCTGTATGTGTCACATATAATGTGTGATCTGGAACGTGCACGCTTTCCTTATACAGCCTGTCTACAGCGTATTAAAAGCATTTTATTGCAAGCTAAAAAAAAATAAAGATAGATAGACAGACAGGTATTTGGCCTCTGTACACCCCCACATTAAAACAAGGACTTTTATCTACTTGATTAGTCATGGAGCAACAAGAAAACAGGTCACATCTGGCCATTCAACTGCGAAATAACAAAACTACATAACGAAAATACCCGTATTGCTACATGTTTGTCAAAACCCTTGAATTAAAGCTGACAGTCTTCGCTCCCRTGTTTATTTCAAATCCATTCTGGTCGTGTACAGAGGCTAAATGGCAAAAAAATAAAAATAAATCTTTGTTTCAAAATCTATGGAGCTGACTGTAAAATGTTGCATCATACAGGTTGCAACAGACGGTGAGCAATAAATGCAACCCAGAAGAATGATAACCTTCTTTAGATTATCTGTGTATTGTTATAGAATGTTGTCAGATGTTTTAACTAGGGATTAATAAAGTTCTTTAAATCTTGAATCTTGAAAAGCTTTCAGGTGACCATTAGGAGATTGTGAGGTTGAATCCATGGCCGAGAGATGAGGAAGCGAAAATGGCTTTTCTGACTGGGATGTATGTATGGTATATACTCTCCTCTCGGTCAGTCACAGGGACTGGAGAGAAAATTAGGTGAAAGTGTTTTTGCTGATGACTTGTKTTTATTAATGGTGTTCAATTCTAACCGTGACTTTTGATTGCGCAGAATAACAGAACTTTATTTTACGAGAGTAAAAAACTCCCTTTATCGCTCTATATAATCTGCTAAAAACAAATCAAAAAGTAATGCTTGGATTCCATCAAGGTAGAACGTTTTCTCATTATGTCAGGGACTCCTTTAACACCCCAAACATACTGTATGGAAATGGCTTGAAGCATGCTCAGGATTTCATGGGGGATGTGGCAATAAATTCCAGCGGGTTTCTGTAATGTGGAAGTGGTGTTTTTGAATGATTATATGTACAGTTCCCACAGACCGATGCGTCTGTTCCCAAGCTAGCGACAAGTTATCCTTCGATTTTCGAGGTTCMGGCGTTCCGCCTACTGAGTGGTCATGAGAACGACTACAGTAGGCACCAAAACAACCTCGGCCAGGATTGTCATTCACGAAYATACATTTACACCATTAAGACCGTGTTTAAAGTAACTTAAATGTCAATCCCCTTGATTCGTGTCAGAGATGCCAGAAAGTAATCTTATGTTATTATTATTGGTTGCAGTGTGTTATATAATGCCTTTTCTTTTCTCTCTTTCCTCTGAACAGTGAGTTGAAGGATGACCCAATGACTGAGTGGAACATTGCGTTGACTGCACCACTGATCCTTAAACACATCACAACTCATTCCATTAACCTGGTGAGAACTTTACTTTCAGAAATATATAAGCAACGCATTAAAAAGTTAATGGTTTAGATTTTTTTTWAAACTTGCAATTAAACTCAGTGCTACTCAAGTTTCTTTTCTCTAAGGAAGGAACTGAGCCCAAATCGTGTCACCCAAATGTTCTGTCACTGTCTTTGCCTATACATTATCAATCATCTGGATATGACAAACCAACAGTTTCAAACCATCTGGCATGTTTTTGTATCTGTATGTTACTCAGGCATTTACAAATGTAGTTAACGACTTTAAACTCCACAGCTCTGGCTTCATCATGGATGACTTGTGTTTTATGCAGGAAGAGGTGGTGCTTTAATATTACGACCAGTCCAGTTAATCCACAGAGTCATGACATATCATGACATCCTCCATCTGCATTTATCCCTAATTGCACACAGTAATATCCCACAATGTCCTGGCTTCTCCTGGGCCACCAGCAAGCTAAACCAGAGATTTTTATCAGGGTTGCTTAAGCATTCCAAGAAATTTCCCAAGTGGAATTTCAAAACATCTGAACACTTTTTTTTTTTCTTTTTTCCCCCAAACAACTCTTTTTGTTTTTTCTGAATCTGTCTCTCTCTCTCTCTCTCTCTACTCTGTCTGTCTCTCTCTCTTTTTTCGGACCATTAAGGCTCTGATTAAAAGCCCAAGCACGGAAGACTTGCATAAACAAACAACAACAAACGAACGGGCTGAAAAAGCGATTGCTGTTACGAAACAACTCCAGTTTGATATTTCCCTGAGCATGTATAAACACGCAAACTTACCATCACCAAACCAGCAGCGTCCCTCCCATCCTGCCAGGCCAAGTCACACTCCAAACATGTTTTTCTTTTTCTTTCTTTTTCTTTTCATTATTATTTAAGTAAATCCACCATTAGCCAAATCATTTATTTTGTTTTTATTTCAGCGATGACAAAAGGTTTAGTGGCAAAAGCTGTTATTAGAGCTAGAGTTAATTACATTACAGTTATTGCAAAAATGAGGCATCTTGCTCATTATTGTCTGTGTTCCAGTATTTATGTTCCRTTGAATTTTCGACAATGGACCAATTAAAGGACAATGGGATAAATACCCCAACTGCAGCATGTTTACGTTTGGATATACAGGACCAGTCAAAAGTTATTCACTGTTTTATCAGTTTTATGTGTTTTTAACATTGTACTTTGAAATTGTGACAGAACAGTTACGAAATTATATAGTCAACAAAAAATGTGTTTAAAAAAACCAGAACATGCGATATCTATTGCTTTGATGACCGCTTTGTACACTCTTAGCATTCTCTCAGTCCGCCTCATGAGGTATGTAATTTTTTTTTACTTATGTCGTTTCTCTTTACTTAACCAAGTGTTTCTTGTCATAATATGGATTTTACAGTAGGTGTAGTAGCACGTAAAGGGTTATTGGCTCTGTACCCACTCTTCCTCTGCAYTAGACAACTGATGGCCTAAAGCAGATGTCTTTTTTTAAATTTTTTTTTTTATCCCCAATTTTCTCCCTAATTTAGTCGTGTTCAATTCCTCCCCGTCACTAGGGGGCTCCCACATTAAGGTTACTACTACCACTCAGCCGAAGACTATCACGTGTTTCCTCGGAGCCGGCCGCCTCTTTTCGAACTGCTCGCCCACACACACACACACACACACACAAACACACAGCTATCCGCTCATTCCGCTTGCGTCAGCTCACAGACGCCCCTGATTGGCTGTTGAGCCGTGATTAATGTGGGAGCACTAAGTACCTCTCATCCCTTCCTTCTGAGAGAGCTCGGCCAATCAGCTCTCTCTAGATCTCCGGCTGCGAGAGGTTACAGCACCATTCTATTAATATAGAATGTTGTAAATAAAGAAACAACACCCAATGAGAAGGTGTGTCCAGACTTTTGACTCGTAGTGTAAGTGACAACCTTTTCGTATACCTGCTCATACAAATGCTCTGCTCTGCTCCAGTTTATGCAACATGTGGATTTCGGTCATATGATCTTCCAACTCGTTTCTGTAGATGCTGCTTCCCTAGGCCTGTTTGTTTTGGCAGTTTTCTACATTTCCACCAAATTCTCTCATTATGTCCGTTTTCTTTCCAGCCTAAAAAAAAACATCATGTACCCAAACCCTAGCTGAAAGGCCCAACTCAAGTCTGCTGTATAAGTAGAAGACGGGGTTTCCCAACTTTCTAGTGTGAAAAAACACACACGCTGCGCATTCCTGCCAAACCAACATCTGGCAAAAATGTTGCATCTTCAGAGGATCTGTCTGAGATTTTCTTCTTCTTCTTCTTCTTCTTTTTTTTTAAACCTCACCAAGCCACAATGAAAGAGCACAGATTGGAAAAAAAAGCATGAGGGGCAGCTCTTGGCACTTGTACTATACCAAATGTCATGTTTATATTGCAAGTCATTTAAATACAGCATTTACATCCAGTTTGAGGTTATTCAGCTTCACCTGGAGCASATGTGAAATACATTAATAATTCATGTCCTCTGGGACAAGAAAAAAAATGTGTATTAAATGTATGATTTGTATAGCAATAAATAAAAATTAAACAAACCATTAAAGCCTGTAGTGAAGCAACATGAAACCCAGCTTGATTCTAGTCATATGTTCATGTGCAAAAGGCTCATTTCTTTATATTTTGCACCAGACTTTCTTGTATTTTTAATGGAGTCTTGAGGAATAGTTCTCCAGGCTTCCTTAGGATGGCTCTCATTTTCAGTCCAGTCTCTGTACCTGACGAGTTTCAGAGAAATGTTTTTGTTTATTAAGCCACACATTGACCTATGAATCGTTCAAGCATGAAAAGCATGAGTGGTTGGACCAGACATGAAGCGAAATGAGGCTGCTGAGGTTGTTCCATAAACAAGCAATTTTTAAATTGTATCTTTAGGCATTTTGCAGCCCGTCACAGTAAAACATTTGCTTCCATTTCTTTAATTGAAYCTACATCATTTAATTTAATATGAAGTAATGAGGGTGGCTCAAGACTTTTGCAGTAATGTAGCTTGTATAGTTTGTCTTAAAGTTMTATCGTCTGTAAAGTTTTGCTGCCAAAAGGAACTTTGGGTTGCCATATAAAATGATTCTTACACAMGGCACACGTACAGTAGGCTTATCCTCCTGTACACGTAGCTGTTATAACATTTTTATCATAAAAGGCATCGTTGACTGATGAACATGTTCTAACTGTCCACATTTTTCAGTTCCAATATTTCGTCTGTCTCTACAGGTGCTGACATTTGATGAGGGAGGAGTGAGCGGCCATGCCAATCACATCGCCATCTACAAGGCACTCAGGTGGCCTTATTTTCATTCTGCTAATTAAAGCCAGTTTTCACTTCAGTTGTGTTTAGGCAAACTCATTTACGTTCACTTTGATTTGTCCGCGATTTAAAACTTCATGGGTAGAAATCAATCAATGTGGCAAATGAGAGCAGGAAGCTCATAACAGCGGTTATAGAATTCAGTAATAAAACAAGGCACCATCAAAACCAGGTCCATAACATAAAACCTGTTTTGTTATTGCAGCAAATCCGTCATCATGAATAGGCAAAGTTTTTAAGTGTTCAGCCTTTGCCCGCTGATCTCTCCATACACATAATAAATGTCTATCCAATAAACTTCCCATATCCTCATGCCCAGTCATGCCCTCTGTACAAGGTTACTGGAGTTCAAATCCCCAGCAAAGTCTATTAAGATAAGGCAGCGGTGACCTAATGCGTAGGTCACTTCTCCGGAATCACAAACAGAGATAAAAACCCGACCAGGGTTCCTGAGATACGCCCCGAACGGATTGCGCACGAAAGTTTGGTTATTGAGCAATAAGATCGGTCGGAAGGAAAGCAAACCAGGCATTTTTGTCTCGTCCAAATCCTGTCCTCATTACAGCCACATGGCGAAGTGGTAATACACAGCCACATCTGTGTGTTCTCAACTTTATTACACACTTCGATTCTCCCTTCCTTTGCGATCGGGATGATGGCACACAGCAGCTAGGGTTAGTGGTTTGGAAGGTGAAGAGGTTTTTGAGGCTTTATTGGAACACGGACAGACCCTGGCATTTGACAATATACGAATCTGTCGATTCAACTTTTTCCCCAGTTTCATTCATTTGAAGTTGGACCACATATCCTGTAAAGACTTGTTACAGCCGGAGTGTCAAACTTTATTCCTGGAGGCCCAAATCTCTGCTGCGGCTGTGTTCAAAATGTCACTTCATACTGTGCTTTGCAAACATCATTTGGTACTTAATTGGGAAATTTTAGTCAGGAATCTATACAAACTAGTGTTAAAGTAAGAGAAAAAAGAAAAAGCTTAATTAAACATTAATATTTTGCTTGCAATTGCATCGTGAAACGCCTCAATTAGCTCTGGTGCACATTTCTACAAATAAAGTGTCACGTGATCTCATGTGGTACTGGAAAGCCCCAGAGTTTTGTTAAAGAGCATACCTACACAAGTAGCATCATGACCCACATGTAGCTATCAAAACAAATCCAGAGCAAGTCTCTGGAAAAGTATGAAGCAGGATAGCATCTTAAACATCCGACGGAGCACAATTGTGTCAATCAAATAAAATGGTAAAAAATGTGGATCGGCATAGGGGTTAGCAACGATCGATATTTAGTATGAAGTCCTTTATTCTGTAAAACCTGCCGGATCTGGCTGGTACATGAAGTCAGAAAGAGTAAAAAAAAAAAAAAAAGACGTCTGCAGTATTCTGCTTAATCAGTGGCTGCTTGCTTGCTTCTTCTTCAACGGTTTCAATTCGGTTTAGGTCTGGAGACGACCCAGGCTACGGCTCCACGTAGCTAGTTTCCAGCTAGTTGGCACAACGCTATCAGAGCTATAATACGTGGCATATGATGTCTTAATACTTGTGACCACCACTGTAGTGTTGTGTACTGTTGTTCGTCTTGCTATCGAGAAGTATGAGTGATCAGACAAACAACGTAGTTCTCTTCATTCTAACACTCCAGAAATAAAAAAGCAAAAACTGTTTGCAGGCATCGGTGCTGTAGTGCAAATCTGTCTAAGGTAAAAAAAAAAAAAAACGAGAAACTTCTGCTGCCTGCCGTCCYCGAGCTTAAGATCCGTGTGTTGCTGCAGCCAGTGTGCCGTACTGTTCTGACCTCTCTCCCAGTTGGATCCGTGCCAGGATTAGTGTTTTTCTTGAATGAGCTCAGAGAGTCAGATGAAAGTGTTATTACTGTGGCGAGCTGTTTTTCTTCGCTTGAGCGCTGCCATGTCTGTCGCATTCATGAAGCATGTTTAGAGAAGTTCTTATTTATCTAGCTGTTTTGCTAGTAAAAAAAAAAAAAAAAGCTACGTCGAACTGTAGATAAAATACAAAATGTGGTGTAGAACTGACCCGAAGGATCGAATTTAATCTCGGATTTGGTCATCTGGGTGAAAGACACGGAGAGGGAGGTGACGCTGTGGTGGGCCAAACCAGGACACCGTGGAGATTTCCAGGAACTTGGTTAAAGATTTCAAGCTCCCTCTGATCGTGTGTGTGTGTGTGTGTGTGTGTGTGTGCGTGTGCGTGTGCGTGTGCGTGCGTGATTACATGAGCATACTTGTTCATAAGAGTTCACAAGAGTTCAAAAAGGTGTCTGTTCACCTAATACACATACAGTATAAACAGACACTATTATATTTTCCAGTTTTAACTTTATCATAATAGTTTAGTATTTCAGATTTTATTTTCATCACTGTGGTTTCAATGTTTGAACTTCTCAAATACTTACCTTTTTTGTTTTTGTTTCTTTCTTCTCCCTCTTCTTCTTTTCAGTCATCTAGCATTTGTCGGAAGAATACCAGAAGGTACGTAGTAAGTATATGCGAGTTCGTATTACATGTTCCTGTTGAAGTCTGCTTCAGGCCTACATAAAAGTACAGAGAGCGACCTTGAGATTTCTAGTTAAATTGCGCCACCTGTTGTTCACTCTCATTCAGTGCATTCAAGCCACCTTCAAGGGCTATCAGAATCCTGGTCAGTTCAAGCCGTTCACATAGAAGTTACACATCAACATAATTTTGCGTTCTACGAGGGGCGTTCAGGTCAAAATGGGACSTGATGAAGTTTCTTGTYGATGAAGGCGTAAAACCCTTTTTAATTCAGCGAGTACCACATTCTTCAAGCCATTTCAGCTTGGTTGGGAGTTCCTGGGAGGCTAACGTTTCAGACATGAAGCAGGCAGTACTGAGAAAACGTTCTATCCATGCACTAATGAAATGCTGGGATAAGTGCAATAGTGTAGCAGGTGATTATGTAGAGAAACAAAGGTAGTTTTTCCTCTCATGACTATGTACTGTTATTCTGCTCAATCAAAAGTCCCTGTTTGACTTGAACACCGTTCATGATAACATGTCAGCACTTTAGAAACTATTTTAAACCTTTAAACATTTTGGTTTCTGCAGGCATCTCTTCTTAGATTTGTGTACATTTCAAATTGTGACCAATGTCATAAATAATACATTTTCAAATTAGTGAAAAAGCAGACTAAATGAACCTTTAAGATTCTTGAAGAGAACTTTGAGTGTGATTAGTCTTGAGTATGTGTCCAGAGCAAAACAGCTAAATTATAACAATCCCCAGGACTCCTACTGATGTTTCAGCTGTTCACAACTCTACACTCAAACACCTCGAAACCAGGGTTCAGTGAAGCCAGGAAGAAAAACCAAAAAACATTCATTAAAATGCACACAAAACATTTACAGCAAATAATATATTCAGCATACTTTGTATTTACTTCATCCTCATACAGCTGGTGGAGTGCCGAGTGAAATGAACCAACACTCATCCAGTACCATGGTACAGCATAAAACAGTACAGAGATTTTATAAACCTGACCTCAAAACACAAAACAACAAATTTCAACAACTCACTCACTCACTCATCATCTATACCGCTTAATCCTGTATTCAGGGTCACGTGGGGCCTGGAGCCTATCCCAGGAGACTTAGGGCACATRGCAGGGTACACCCTGGACAGGGTGCCAATCCATCACAGGGCACACACAAAAACACACACAATTATTCAGCCAATTAACTTAACCTACATGTCTTTGGACTGTGGGGGGAACCCCACCAAGCACGGGGAGAACATGCAAACTGCATGCACACAGAGCCGGAAATCGAACCCGGACCCTGGAGGTGCAAGGCGTTTTGTCTGCTTTTCAAACCAGTTCCTTGTCAGCTGCAAACAGAGTGAAACATCACATGCCTTGCATTTCCAAAGAGTGCTTTGATTCCTGACATCCATTTTGCACAGCACATGCTTTACTGACATCTGGGTTTACCGGGTTTGCTGGAGCATGAAGCCCTTATGTCGTATCATGATGCAAAGTGGGTGCAGCGTATTTTACAGGAAATTCTAGAGCTGCTCATGGACAAAAAAAATAAATAATTAATTAAATAGAAATAGACATTTTTACTACAGATKAAGAGAAGACATTTTTTAATAGRGATGTGGAAAAAYCTGYTCAGTTACATATGAGGATTCCTTTGYATCACAGTTCATGTGTCGACACATTGACTGCAAATTATAATTTTTTAAAATTATTATTAAATTTGAATTCATACATTTGTATTAAACTACGGTGGCAATATSTTGCAGTTCCTCTATAATCCTGCAGGTGGTAGAACCATGTACCGTAGTACAGTAAAGTGATATAGTACCATACTAAGGAAATCASAATAGAGTCACTGACATAAAATTTGCATGTGAATGGAGCTCTGGCATGTGTAGAGATAAGAATCTGTCTTTTTATTATTATTATTTTGCGCCTTACTTAAACGGAAACTAACCTTTATTTGACAATAATATTTTTTGTTCAGAAAGGAAAGATTCTATGCAGTCTATGCTGGATTGGTACAACATCATTTCATTCACTTGCAAAGACAAAAAAAGTACCCGCGTCCTCAGCAACATACATTTCTCATTATTACCCAGGTTTCCAGCTTGAGGTCTGGCCTTTTGTCCTGTTGGGTTTTCTTTATGTACGTTTTGTTTTTTGTGTTTTTTTTTTTTCTTTCTTTTTTCAAAAGCTGCAATGATGTACACCAAGGTCAGCCAAAGATTTCATAACTGAACTTTCTTTTGTCCTGCTCACAGGTTGCCAGGTCCTCTCTCTCCACACGATTAGCATCCTCAGAAAGTATCTTTCTGTCTTTGAGCTGCCAATTAGCTGGCTCTTACCCTCGTCCTTCTGCTGCATCATAGGACTGAACGAATACAAAAAAGCGAAGGTGAGGAAATAAAGTGAGATTCTAAACCGCCTCACATATGCTTTACTTAGACGTAACATTATTTCCTGTAACAATATATCATGTAACTGTCCAGTGTAGGTATAAAACACAACAGGGTGTGCTGTTAGCTGGAAGTAATCGATGGGTGTCCTGCGGTCTGTAGTGTTTTATTATTTCAGTAACACAGCAATTGGTAACTACTTTTATCTTTACTAAAGAATGACACAATGTAATTCTTATCCATTTATAGTTCAACAGTTCAACAGCAATAAATCACTAAGTCACTAATCTCCATTTCTCCCATGTCATAGAATTTAATACGAAAACAAAAATAAAATGCATTTGTCATGATGAGAAAGTCATTTGTCAAAGACTTTACAAAGCATTGACACCGGAGCCTCCTTCTGTAAATATGAAACACTTACGGAAATCTTTACCATATCAGTGTTCTACTTTTTTGCTTAGTTAAAGAATAATATGTGTATACACTGTATATACGTATATTAAATCATAATTTACAATGTTATACG
This sequence comes from Clarias batrachus, assembly GCA_003987875.1. Lineage (NCBI taxonomy): Eukaryota > Metazoa > Chordata > Actinopteri > Siluriformes > Clariidae > Clarias > Clarias batrachus. The sequence continues at coordinate 249,911 of QMIH01000747.1, forward strand.
GTTACAGRTSACTCAAATCTGAAAGAGTTTATACACATGGAGTTAAAGCAATGTCTAAAATAGTCATGGTTAAAATTAGAAAATGCACAAAAAAAGAGAAATGAACAGAAAATGAGTATGAAAATATTATAATTATATAATAATTAGAACATTATGTCATAGCACACAGGGTTAGCACACCATTAGTTTAGCTAATGACTAAAATAAAGTATTAAACAAGTAAAAACTATTTAAACAGGATTCCCGATGAAACCATCTTCTCAACCATTTCCAAAATTGTTTGAGTGAAGGATCCTGTAAAATGTAATTAGCTTAGACGTCATGATCAGAGTTTAGATGTGGAAAAGGAAAATGGACTACTGGAGTATACTAAAACATTATCGTTCTAGGGCATGTGTAATTATTAACTAGTGTTGATCAGCCACCCAGGCATGACGCAGGTACCCTGCTCAGGATCTTATCAGACTTTGCTGAAAGAAACTTATCAGATGTTTAGTGTTATGTAGATGCTTATATGTTTAATCCTAACACCTTTTGACAGTGTTCAACAACATATTTGAATATATAAGCAGTTTCACAATATTTTTTACTTCATATAAAGCAAGACGTTTATATGAAAATTGCTTGGGTTAAATAAGTGTGAATTCTGTGATTTTTTTTTTTTTTATTTTTTTTTATTCTATAGACTGATGAGATAAAAGTTGAACTTTTTGGAAGTGTGTGTCCCATTACATCTGGCATAAAAATAAAAAAGTGTGTGTCCCGTTACATCTAAAAGAATAAAAAATAAAACATTTGAGTGCAAGTTTCATAAAAAGCACAGCATATCAACAGTCAACCATGGTGGTGGTAATGTCCAGGGCTTCTTTGCAGCTTCGGGACCTTAGACAAATTCCATCCTCAAAAATTCATCAGTTGGTGACGTCAAGCTCAAGTGCACTTGGGTTAGGACATTGATCCAAAACACTCCACCCATCTCTTCTAAAGTTTATAACCTTATAGTAATAGCGTACAGGTCCAGACAAAGAGAATGCAACAGCTTCACACACACGCACACACACACACACACACACACACACACACACAGCACATGTATCTCATGTCTCTTGTCCACAAATCACTTGTGCATATTTTACCCTTTGTAACGTTCTTACCCTTCTTCACCACAGTGCTTGCACTACAGTATCTTGCTTAGTTTTGTCAAGGACATCCATATTACATAAAGTCCTATTTCACAGATCCTATCGCAGACATTGAGAGACGCATACTTGTAATTCATTACTACTAAAGGACAAAGTGTAAATTTCCTTTTCCTTGGCTGCGACATTCGCCAAAAACCATTTGAACCCATTCTAACCACACACAACAGCCGATTGCTTGAAAATATCCCAGCTACTGTATGTGTCATGCTTTTCCCAAAAGAAGAAAGTTTAAAGATTCTAAAATAATCCCATGGAGTGATTTCCACATTTCCGAGCATTTTGTTGTTGTAATTTGCCACGTTTATCACGTTTTGGCATCAAGCACCTGTGCATGCTGAAAACTGCCATGTCTATTCCTCACACAGGAGGCCATGTTGCATCACCGCTCGCAGCTTGTTTGGTTCAGACGCCTSTATATCCTGTTCTCACGCTACATGTTCGTCAACACCTTCCGAGCCATACCCGTGGAGAAAGAGGCTGTAAAGTTTTACTAGAATGAATGATCTCTAATGAATATGCACTGTGGCTTTCCAAACTAAAGCACTGAATGTTTTTTTTTTTTCATTATTATTATTATATGGTGAAAAACCCTACTCACACACAGAGATAAATGTACACAAATTCTGCTTTAAAATTGTTTTCAATTGTTACGTTTTACTTTACTTCTGTAATGCCAACACAAAAGACCTTCTCTCTCTCTCTCTCTCACACACACACACACACACACATATACACATGACGGGTGCTCATCCAACCACAGTTGACTAACAGCTGTGATGCAACATAATCAGATCTATTACTCCACCTGCTTTCCTAATAGTTCCAAACCCACCAGCCTGCACTCCCGTTCTCACACACTCCAGAAGATTGCCTAATTTAACTTCTAAGCAATTACAGTTACGTAAACTTCTAGAAACCTTACATGTCAGACTAGAGCAAGTGATCACATAACATTTCTAGTAACTTCAAGAAAAACTATTAGATAAGAGTCGATGCTCGTGTAACATTTCTAGTGTATATAAACATATGACCATTTTTCTTTTAATTCTGTCATCTGTGTTGTGATTGTAACTGATCATGACCACTTTGTCTGAGGTTTTAATTTACAATATGTTTTTTTTATGCACTTTTACATTTAACAAAGTTACTTAATCATACACACTATAAACACATATTAAGTCATCTATCTGTCTTTTACTTCATTTCCAACATAAATTAGCTACATTTAGACAAACATAAAGCRAGACAAYCTTTCCAGTCCAACTGTTAAACTTATATATTACTATTATATTATTATATTGTTATTTAATAATAAAATAGTAATRCAAWATGTGCCTGAATATACTATTATTATTATGATAATGTGAAAATATTGTATTTGCTTTACTGACAGTCTATTTATATAATCCCAGCACAATTTATGTATTTATTTATGGKTCTTGTCTTATTAGTTTCTGTTTACATATCAGTGACATTACCGTTTGAAAAACATATATGATTTTCAAAATTGCACAAATATGTACATTCTTATATTATTTAATTTACATTCTTATATTTATTTAGATACCTACAATTTGGATACCTACCTTTTTATTATAATTGATAACAAGCCCATTCATCATTAAACATGTATCACTGTGTATCAATAATTCCGGACTTTTACATTAAAACCATACCTGATATTTACGTTAACATCATACTTGAAGCAATGTAAATAGATACTGTTTCTTGATACTGTATAATTGCTGCAACTGTAACAATAAAACAAGCCTGTACATTTTCATGTCAATGCGGTTGTACCTGCTTTTTACACACTGTATATTTGTTTAGAATAAAGCATTAAAAACATTAAAGATCCTCAGGATTATCAGTCATTTTAAAGGCACACAACATTCATATTTGTMTGTAAAACAAAAGCTACAATATATTGTAGACATATCAGTCAGATGGAAATGTATGATTTGATTCCTTTACTTCTGAGTGTTATATAGTCTATATACAGAGTTATTGGGTGCATATATGGAAATATGTACATACAATTAATTTTGAGATATCCTAAAAGACTTCTATAATAAACCKCACTTTAACTGTTATCTATGACAATGTGAGAGGATGCATTTTATGATTAAATTATTCATGCATTATGTGATATCTACCTCTTTCGATATTTCASTGATATTKACATTGAAGGTAAGGTCTGTGTACATCTGTGATTTTCTTATTTCGATTGCAAATCACAACCCACCATTATCAAAATTAGGCTTATTAATTAGTTCTTATACTTATTTGCCGGTGAATAAGTTCACTTGAATTGATTGGGTTCTGTCCTGACATCATAAACAACAAGGCCATGAATAATGTCACCTTGAACTTTGTACTCTTCTGAGTGTACGTTCAGGGATATAAACTGTCTAAGGTTTGTCTTGGATACATAGACCATATTTCTTTATAGATTTATATAATGCTACATGGAATTGATTTAACATTTAATTGGATGTCTGGTTGTAGAGGAATATGTGTCATTTGGATTACAGGAACACTTATTTTTAGTTGTGATTTAAGGGACCCTGGACACTAATATGGTCACATAATATCTGGGTGTTTTAACAACATAATGATTTTTGGATGTATGTTGACATACTGTATAACACTACATATGCCTGTTTCTTACTGTACAATGCTTGTACACCTTTTCTACAAATTATATATGAGMAAAGTGGTGATTAAAAAAAAAAAAAAAAGTTTGTCCTTCATAGACCACTTGGGTTTCTTCATATACTGAAGTGTGATAAAACATGAATCAGTTTCCTAAGGTCTCCTGGAAAGTTTTAGGAGACTTTTACAGAGACCTGTACAAGGTTGCCAGATTGCACTGACTTTTAAACCTTTTTGAAGGAGTTCCCTCTACACAGGCAGGCAACAAGTAAAGCGACATCCATAGTTTTATAAATAGCCAAATAGCCAGGCCTTGAAATATCTCTACCGCAGTCTAAATTATATTTCCTTTTAAAGAAAAAAGTTTTTTTTWWWWAAAAAGATGTATATCAATGAAGATAAAATAGTAAAACTGGGCTTTCTAAATGCCTTCCTCATATTCGTTTTTACAGATTCTTATTGTTTAACTTCATATATTCTATTTTTCCTACTGCTTCTCTTTGACAGCGTTAACACTCCGCCCCAAGCAACCCSGTTCTCACTCASTCTACCAGTTTGTCAATTGTACCTGCTTAGCAAACAAGGGCTGGAACATTTCTAGAAACTTCTGGAAAATGTAAACTTTGTAACACTGTATTATAAACCTGTAATGTAGAATATATTTTTTAGTATCTTTGAAAGGAATGTTTTTCTGCTTTGTGCCCTGATTTTTGGTCCTGAGACAAAAATTCAGATTTACCAAAGACCCTGGTCAGGATAAAGGTGGATGGAGAGTAATATCTATAGGTGATGCATCTTACAGGATTCCAATCAAAGGTGTAGAACGGTACTACTATGGGGGAACATCTAGAGAAGATAGCGTGTGTGCGAGGGTTAGGGAAGTGCTGGAAAAAAAATCAAACGAAGAGTTTGAGACACAGAGCAAGGCAACACAATATCAGGAAAAGAAGCATTTAATTTTAACGTATTTTTAGGAAAGCTGGACTGTAAAATAAACTGTAAGAGGCTGGGAAGACCTACAGTTGGCAGTAATGCAACTTAATGGATTCTAATCCCTGTTAAATAAAAAAGTAGAAGAAGGTGGCCAAAGGTCGAGGGATATTTAATTTATTTACTTATCACTCAAACAACACACTTTTGTTATTCTTATGTTATGATGGACTATATGGACAAATGTATTTGGCCAAACCTGCAATGAAATAAMATCCAAATACATATACTTCAGTAGGGAGTCGGTCCCCCTTTTGCTGCTTTGCTATAAGAGCTTACACTCTTCTTGGAAAGCTGTTCACAAGATTTTGGACTGTTTCTGCAGAAATTCTTGCCCATTCATTCTGTAGAGCATTTATGAGGTAAGGCACTGATTTTGGATATGAAGGCCTGACTCACAATCTCCATTCCAGTTCATCCCAAAGTTGCTTGATGGGGTTGAGGTCAAATCTCTGTATGGACTAGTTAAGTTCTTCCACACCAAACTCATCAAACCATGTTGTTATACTTGTTGCTATTTCCCAAAATGTTTGTACAAAGCATTATCTAAGATGTCTTTTTGCTCTTCACCAGGGATAATAGCCCTAATTTAAACATCTAAATTCAATAATTAACAGGTTTAATCCAATATTTTTGACTATATAATGTATGCTACTGTATGTGTTTGACATATTGATTATATACACATACCATACACATTTGCCTGTGGTTGAAAGACTGGACCTATTAATGAGAACTTCTAGTGCATACAGCATAATTTGGATTCAAGTCTACATTTACATGAATGCATAATTTATAATGTGCATAACTACAAAATGTCTGCAACCCTAAAATAGAGCACTACGCTGTGATTTGGGTGTATTTTTTCATATATCTATGTAATTATACTGTAACTCCTGATATAAAAGACTGCATTTATAGACTTTATACCTTACTAGTCTAAGGTATAACTCCTGATATAAAATGAACTATGCAGTGTACACGTATAACCAACTTTTGTCCCTTATTATCAAGTTTCTGTTTGATTAAATTAGGCTACAGTGGGGTAAATCTAGCAAACTGGCAACACGAAAGAATGACGCGAGTCACATGACCTGGTCTGCTGACGGGGCATTGGGTGTCATTGTGCAATGGCGTTTCCATAATAAACAAATCATGTCTCAACATGTTTTGTTCTGTGTTATATAAAATTAAAGAGAAGAATATTACGTTATTTTTTACAGTTATGAATAACAATATGTTAAGTCTTAATTAATCTGTAATGATTGGGTGATTTTATAGAATAAAATAAATGTCATATGAAAGTAGGCCACTGAATATCAGCTTAGATAGTAGTACTAGGATGACTTATATATGTCAGAGGTGACCTAAAAATATAAACTGGGGTCTGAGAAGACTCAGTATTCATTATGATTCATATTTTTAACTAGATATAAGATCTGTGTACCCTGCCTGCAAATGTGATGTTTGCTGTTGTCAGGTATTTTTATATATGGAAAGTAAACAAATAACCTGATAAACAGGTTGTACATGTACAGTGTCTCTAGGAACATAAACACTTAAACAGTGTACACATCCAATTCAAGGTACAGGATTTAAACAATATCCGACATGGATCGGGGAAATAAAATAAAATCAAAACGTTTATTAATATATATTATTCATCGTATCATATTTAAAAAATAAACTGTGAATTATAACAGTACCATCAATTACACAACTAAGTACTCGCAATTACAATGTAATTAACTCAGTGTGAAACAGTATATAATACAGTACTTGTTTATATTTGTGTGATAATAACCACGTTGGATATCGGTATTGAATGACATCATTCTCAAGGTGTCCGGCATTCTGAGAGGTACAGTGTACATTCTAGATCTTTCACTTTTTTTACAGAGATTGTATTACTCCGCGTTAGCGTACGTTAAATTTAAATATTTAATTTCAAAATTTTAAAAAATAAGTAAGAAATTTCAGTATTAAATATAATATAATATAACGTTTCTGTTTATATTTTTGCCAAAAAACGGGGACTAGTTTCAAGCGCGGAAGGATCTAGTTACATGACGTGTCGAGTTACGATACTGTGCGGTGTTTCTATATATACGGGAAGCTTCGCAGTTTGCTGCAGTTGTTCCCGGAGCAAGACAAGAGTGAGCTGTGGCTCTTATATCCGAACTTAAAGCGCTCGATTATTTCCTTTAAGGGTAAGGTTTTATTATTATTATTATTATTATTATATCCTCGAACTAACTGAATTAATACAACAAATGTGATTTAACAGTGTTGTGCTACGAGGCGTGTAGTATTTTTCGTGACGCCATAATCTGACTCATTTAAGATTAGTTTTCTTGCTAACGATGTATAGGCTTTTTTTTTAATGAAATTTTCTTTTTGTTCGATTACTGTGATTTATTGTTAATGTTTTTAAACAAAGAGCTTAATTTAAGGTCGTTTATTTAGTCGTGATGAAGGCTAGTTCTTTGTTCAACGCGGACCGTTTTTGCTGAATCATTTTTGCTTCTCGAACAAAGAACCCGGATGTTCTGAAATGGCGGCTGAGGCAATTCAACTGTGGCCATTTTAAGGAAAAGTCTCCTATACATTCCACATATTTTTTTAAGTCTATAT
>QMIH01000747.1:316321-329502 GCA_003987875.1 Clarias batrachus
TGTGTGAATCAGGCCTTCATGCTAGAATATCTGCTAGGAAACCACTGCTAAGGACAGACAACAAGCAGAAGAGACGCGTTTGGGCTAAAGAACACAATAAAGAAAACTCTTTGAATGAGAAGGTGTGTCCAAACTTTTGGTCTGAACTGTATGTATGGAATAAAATACATTACAATGTGCATATTCAAATATTATTTTCTAGCATGTTTTACTTCTTGCGAACCACAGCAGTTAGACTGCTTACAGAAGATAAGTCATACATTTAATCATTTTACACATATGTTTATATTGCACTAATGCACTGATTTTTATACAGACTTGACGCTCGAGAACTTCACTACTTCTTGAAAGAAATGATAAATAAATTCCTAATTAATAGCATGATCTTAATTAAGAGCTGTGGTATATTGTAATCGTATCAAACATAGTTGTAAACTATGATTAATAGATTAGCCAGTTATTGATATAATGACTTACGATCACTATATTCGCTACACAGTCACTATGTAAGGTTATAAGATTTGCATAATGCAATATTATATTAATGACCTGTGCATATTAATGATAAACATATCCTGCTTTGATTCTAGGTGTGGCTCCACATTGCTTGGACCCTGGAACCGTAAAGAGTGTCACAGTTGAACAGTTCTGTGGTGAGAAATGGGAGGAGAGCATGCAGAAACACAAGACGATCAGGAGTATGTCTAAGCCTTCAGAAGAGACCAAGTAATAATAATAATAATAATAATAATAATAATAATAAGCAATAGCATGTAATCTTTAAAAAAAAGTGAAGTGTTTGGGTCAAATTATAAAGGAGAGGCTACACTACTGTAGCACACTCCGTGTAATAATTCTAAAAGCAAACACATCACATAATTCTGAGGATTAGGAGGCCCTGTCTGAGTTAATACAGATGTATGGGGCACACCTGGAATACACCTATTTTACATATTCTGTAGTGTGCTGCACACTGTGTACCATGAATTGATAACTAACACACTTATCTCCAAGGAAATAATCATCATGATGTATCTGTATTATTTATATGTGAAATAAAGTATCTAAATGTCAGTTCCATGTTTTTTAATTATTAAATATTAAGATTTAAATGACATAACATTGACACAAACTATTTGCAAACTGTATCCGGGTATACCGAAACACTCCATGTGAGATGGAATGAGATGTTTAAATAATTTTACAGCCGTTGCCTATGTTCCATTTGAACAGTGTATGTCACGTTCAAGCTATTTAAAGTTCAGGGATAATTGATCTTTGAAGAGTCAAAGTGGCATTACAGAAATAAAGTAACAAAATATAGAAGATTTGAAAACAATTTTGAGGCAGCATGCCTTCTTCCCAAAATGCATCCTGGAGCCATGTATTGCCCAGGTAAGTGAGGCATGTACACACGCCTTCCACATACAGTAATGTACTGTAAAAGAAAATGTGATCCATCAAAAAGGATTTGAGCTGACATGGGCCAAATTGTGATGACTAGACAACTTTGTCAAAAACTTCAGATCTTCTGGAGAAGAAGACATGCCATGCAGAGACAGTGTGATGCTTTGGGCAATGTTCTGCTGGGAGACAGGATTGCTACTGTAAGCTTAATGCCAGATACCAAGGAACAACGTCAGGGTTCTAGTGGAGGGGACCTATTCAATATCAGGTGGGTGGCCATAATGGTGTGTGATACATTAATTWATTTATTTTTTAATCCAAGAATGATATCCTATATGAAAACTCACATTATTGTTATAATAAATACACATTATTCACCAACTAAATAAATGTTCTCTTTTCTACCAGCTGTAAAATATAGTGAAAAATTGTGTTGCCATGGCAACATTGCATGCATAGTTATGATCTGTCTACTTGTGTGCTGCTAAGAACAAGATAGCTGATCAGATTATRGCCAAATATATACCGGTCAAAATGAATAATTGTGGAATATATTGTAATAAAATGTAATAAAATAAGAACAGTAATGGACAAACATAAATCAAGAATCCACAAAGAAATATCACAGTATGTGCTGTTAATACATTCTTACTGAAACAGTTCAATCATATAAACACGGTTTTACTTGATACTGTAGGTGTATGTGTTCTTGTGCATTACTGTTGGCTGATTAGTTCTGAGGAGTTAAGTTCATACATTTAGGGAGACTGTGAAAAAAGTGTGTTCAATACTTAAACTTGATGCTTTGATGAATTGGATTCCAGTCTGAGAAATCATTCTCTGGGTTTGGGTCTCTCMCCACAGAGTGGTGGGTTGAGGAACTTTGTCGGATAAAGYGTTGGGATACTTTCTGACTTCTAATATCCACTGATATTAAACAGCTTATATAAGTTCTGTCAAAGTGTCCATTTTATTTTGAAAATTTAAGAAAATTTAAATTTCTTACTAGAGTAGCCATATCTGATTTAATAATAATAATAATAATAATAATAATAATAATATAAACACCATAAGGCTCCTGCAAACAAATGGTCAATTGGACTAAATGTGGTTATGTAATAAAAGTTGTACAGTACTCTGATGTACTTGTATTCTTTCATGTTACATTACTGCCACCTTCTGGCCTTGTTCTCCCTCGTCTACCTTTCATTTTAAATCCTTTTTTTTAGACCAATCACTCTTAATAATCCCATCYAATACGTTTGTCATTGTCCCTTTTCTCTATTTTCTACTAAATATTGATTATAGGTTTTCACTTATATAATGCAATAGCTTTAACTACAACATATAGCACAGAACATTACCACGACATTATCACTAAACATTACATTCCAGACAGGTTGGCTTTATCAAGAATGGACCAGCTTTTCACTCATGATTCTGCATTGAAGCCAAATTAAAATATTTGTTCACCACTAAGGTAAAACTCTTGCTATAGATTTACCTATAGCAATATATAGCAATAGATTTACCTGAGAAATAATAACAGGTTTCTGCTGCCAGCCAGAATCTTCACTTGGATGAACAAGAACACTCAAGAAAATGATGAAAATGAATTTTACTGCTCATTAATATCACATATATTGTTTGAGGCTGATGCAACAATACGTTAACTTGCTGAAGTAAAACATTGAGTTGAAAAGACTATATAGACCAACATTTTAAAGTTGCACTGACACTATTTTTAGATCAGGATATTTAATAATTACTTTATTAATTAAACTTTATTTTTAAAGTATTACACAATTTAATTCTAGAAATGTACATAATACAACACAGAAATCCTCATTGGCTGGTATTTGTGGCTGGTATTACAGATAGTTTCGTCACAGACTTTCCCCACTGAATGTACCAGTAGACTGTGTCATAATAAACTTCAGTCATACTGTCGCGTGACAGTAGGAATCATCATCAACTTTTATATCGTACTGTGAGTCACGGGCTTTCCTCCCAAATATTACAGTAGGTAGCATCATCATTTTTTAAGAGAAAACTGCTGACTTCAAAAATATATATATGCTGTGGATGTGTCACAGGCATACATCACTGAATGTGACACTAGGCAGCCATTACGACAGGCAGAATTATGGGCTGACAAAATGTGATAGCAGCGTGAGGAGCGGCAGCGAGTTTGATCTAACACCATCAATTCAATATTTGTTTATGACACCAAACACCACAAACCTTTCAATGTTTCAACTTCATTGCTTTATTTTTCTCCTGTTACTTTTAAATTAAACAAGGGAATGTTTTTTTCTATTTTATCTGCAGGTTAATTAAGTAAAATTACTTTGTAAACAATAACTTTTTGACTTTGTATACAAGGCTTTGTAAACAAAAACATTACTAAGACATTACACAGTTCACTGTCCGCCCCTCAGACGCAGCACCAGGTGGAGGGTGGACTCCTTTTGTATGTTGTAGTCGGATAGGGTGCGACCATCTTCCAGCTGTTTGCCAGCAAAGATCAGCCTCTGCTGGTCTGGGGGAATGCCTTCTTTGTCCTGGATCTTGGCCTTGACATTCTCGATGGTGTCACTTGCCTCAACCTCCAAGGTGATGGTCTTGCCTGTCAGGGTCTTCACGAAGATCTGCATGCCGCCCCTCAGGCGCAGCACCAGGTGSAGMGTGGACTCCTTCTGGATYTTGTAGTCGGACAAGGTACGGCCATCTTCCAGCTGCTTGCCAGCAAAGATCAGCCTTTGCTGGTCTGGAGGAAGTCCTTCTTTGTCCTGGATCTTGGCCTTGATGTTCTCAATGGTATCGCTGGGCTCAACCTCGAGGGTGATGGTCTTGCCAGTAAGGGTCTTTACGAAGATCTGCATGCCGCCCCTCAGWCGAAGCACCAGGTGCAGGGTGGACTCCTTCTGGATGTTATAGTCGGACAAAGTATGACCATTTTCCAGCTGTTTGCCAGCAAAGATCAACCTCTGCTGGGCTAGGGGAATGCCTTCTTTTTCCTGGATCTTGGCCTTGACGTTCTCGATGGTATCGCTGGGCTCAACCTCAGGGGTGATGGTCTTTCCACTGAGAGTCTTCACAAAGATCTGCATGATTTATTCTATATAGAAAAACACAATAATACATTTTTAAAAATATATTTTAAAATACATTCAAATGCTGCATTTACTATTTATCATTAATATATATATATATATATATATATATATTTTTTTTTTAAATACATTTTGTCACAAAAACATTACATCCCTTGTAGTACTGCACACCACTAAATTAAATGAAGTTCGTTTGTATTAAAATATTTCCGATCTCTTACCTTTAGTCAAAATTATCAAAGTGCTCGAAAGTCGGTCTTGAGTGCTTCTCCTCCTCCTCCTTCTTCGGATAGAACTGCAGTAAACTAGTATTGTTACGTGTGACTCAGAAGCGTGTGTCGCGCGAAAGGGGCGTTTCCAAGCAACGCTTCGCTGCGAGGTCTGTGTCGTGTCCCTGAGTGTCACGTGATAACGACAAACCAAAACAAAACAATATACACATTATCTATACGTATATAAACAACACTAGAAAATAAACCTTATTGTGTTCTATCTAGCTTGTGGTTATTGGGTCTAGGTGGTGTTTTTTTCTTTTTATATCTCTTTCTTTTTTTATATTTCWTTTTAATTCCTTCTTCAATGCATTTAATTTATTGTCTGGTTTAATCATTACATTTGTGTATCAAATTAGGTTCAAAGATTCCAATCAGTGGCCTTTTAGTTGAATTTATGTTCATTTTATCTATAAAAAAAGAAAAAAAAGAAGAAAGAAAAAGACTTTCCTATTTTGAATTTTTTAAAAGTAATTTCTCTCAAAAAGATAATTACTTTCATTAATTCTCGAACCTAATCAGATAGTTATTTTGTTCCTCATTTAATTTTCAATGGTTCAAAGATTTAAAGTTATGTTCACCAAAATAAAAAAAAAGATAGAACTGTCAATGATGAATACAATATTTCTTATAAATTTATGTTATATTAGTTTATTATTATTAATATTACTTAATAACTTTATTACACAAAAAAAAAAAATCTAACGACCGTTCCACCTTTGGCAAACTTTATCCTGGCCAGGTTCTTGGCAAACCCAAACTCAAATATTCACATCTCAGGGTAATTTAGATTTGGTGGTTTACCTACTAATATGTTTTTTGGGTGATGGAAGACCACCAGAATTAAAAAACAAAACAAAACACATGGCCATGTGGACAAAGTGTAAGGAACAAAATAATAATAATAATTGCATCAACTGTTGGTGCATACATTATGTCATAAAATTATTGGTGTCCYTTTACTTGTTCAAAGTTCAATGTTTCTGTATGTCAATGTCAGACATACAGAGGATTTGTTGAGGAATGGTTGCCTGCCTGTGTAGAGGGAACTGCTTCAATGAGGTTTAAAAGTCAGTGCAATCTAGCAGACTTGTACAGCACTCTGTAAATGTCTCCTGTCTCCTGTTTTAAAGCATTTTATCATATGTAATAATCAATTGCTTGTTAGAATAAAGAAACTCAGGTGGTCTATGAAGGAGAAAAGGTAGACTGTGTGAACAGATTGTGCTTCACAGGTTTAATCACTATTTGGGTCATATATTATTTGTAGCAAACACTGTAACTAATTTGATTAAATATAAAACGTAGTGTTTTATGTGAATTTGAAATTATGTTGTTAAAACACTCAGATATTGGTTGAACATATTAGTGACCTTAGTCTGTAAAATCACAACCCAGACCTCAGCGTTAAAAATAAATGTTCCTGTAATTGAAAGGAGATATATATTTAATACACTTTATTCAACTGTAAGTGGATCTATATCAGGAGTTCACAAAAGTCTTGTAGCCAAAGGCAGGGGTGAACAAAGTGTTGAGAAATTATCCTATATACAGTATATATATTTAACTACAGGAAGGAAAATGTAAAATTCCATGGAAACTTATATAAATGTATGAGGAAACATTTGGTCTATTTATCCAAGACAAAYAGGATGAATAAGAGTCGCCATTATTTATGACCTCATTGTTTGTGATGTTTGGACAAAACACAATCAATTCAAGTGATCCGTCACCAGAGGAATAATTTCAAGGACTAATCAATAATATCATCAATGATAATGGAGGGTGTGGTTAGCATCAATGAATAAAAATGTAAAAACAAAAAAATTTGTGGTGCCCTGGTTGGCCGCAGACTTCAAGTTACGACCAATTTCTCACCAAAATATAAAGAGGCACGTAATGCATGAATAATGAAAAAATGTATCCTTTCACTTGTTCAAGAAAACAATTAAGGCTCGTTTATAATACAATTATTTTAGGAAATCTTAACATAAATTTTACCTACACATCTCAACATATATGCCAATTACTCTGTATACAGGTTACATATTGCCACACATTTTCGGTGTCTGTCATCAAGGAACTCAATTTCCTAGAGAGCCATGCAGCCTGAAAACATTGAACGTGTGGACTACAACGCCCCATTTGTGGAATACTGCCATCTGCTGGAATGGAATATATGGAAAATRATTATAGCAGATTTTATCTGCTAAACCAGTTTTGATACTTATAGATTTTCCAGATCCTTATTATATTTCTAATGTCATTTCTGTACCAGGTTCTTGCCAAAATACTTGTTGTATTTAATGCAGTTTATCAGTATATGTGATACTGTGTTTCCCCACAATATTCATATTTTCCAGTTGTGTGTTTGCCTATTTTTCTATGTGTRRGGTTTAATTCTGTGTGCCCTATTATTAACCGTGCTATAATGATTTCCTTTTTTCTTTTTCTGCCCCATACATTTTACTTCCGCTCTGCTCTTGGAATGTCTGTTTGATTTTGYCTTTCCTCTACTCATGGGTATTCTGGTACTCTTAGGAAAGAGATTGTTACACCCTTATTGTCTCATTTTCATATTCTTTTAGAATAAGATGTTAGATAGTATGTTCTCTACATAAATGTCCTGTTTCTAGACTGATGATGACTGACATGTTTTCTGATGCTATTATGACCTCTCCTTGATAATTCTTCTCCACCCATTCACATGCCTATTAGGTTATATGTGCATACTGATAGTTGGCATACTTCTCTTAATTGTTATCTTGTTCTGTGGAATATAGAATGCTGTTCCTGTTCATCCTTTACACAGATATTTTGAGACACCTGTAAATATTACTGCTTTCTCTTTTATCATTAAGCTATTATTCAGTTTGTGATGTGTGCTGTTTATTCTATTGGAATATGTTGGGTTTTTATTAATTTCCATGAAGGAGTGCTATATAGTGTCATCATGCTGAAGCCCTAGACTTTTTGCTTTGGTATCCCCAATTCATGCAAGTCTATGCAGATTGGATCTGTAATGTTTCAAGCATTCTTTGTTTATTGTCCTTTGCATCTTGGAATCAATGTAGTAAGTGTTTCTGCCTTTGACCCACAATGCTCTGTTGTTTACTTATAGCGGTTTTTCTGTTGTTACTTTTACTGTTTCAAGTATGTCTGTAAGGTTTTAAAATATGATTTGAACTTTCCCATCCTATGCCCATGAAACAATCCCCTTATTGCGRTGCCTGACTCCATATGTGGCAACACTTCCTATAGCTCGTATCCAGACGAATAAACATGCAAATGGCTCGTGTCTGCTGGAACCCTTTTGTTTAACTAGAAAATGCGAATGCATTTCTGTCTCCGGGTTTCTCTATGACATGTTAATGACTGGTTCTTTTGTTGTAAGGGTGTAAGGGTATGTAAGGGTGTAAGGGTATGTAACACAGGGAACCTGGTCAAAAGCTTAAATATGCTCTCCTTGCTGATAATAAACAGAGATTTTCAAACACATCATGCATGCATGTGTTTGTCTCGACTTCGATTTGGGGCCCATGTCAAGGTGCAGTGGACCCAACAAGCAATAATTCTTCTTTTAATTTCTCTTAAAACTAACAGTTGGGGCATACTTGGTAAACTTAACAGTGTCGTTTATCATAATGGGGCATAGTACTGGGCTGCCCACACTTCCTTGCGGAGTGCCATTGTCTGCTAAATACTATCTTGCGTATTCTGTGCCCGCTAATAAATTTATCACCTTACTAAAATGGATTCAGTTAAGGTTAAGAAAGAAGGTCAATGGATAGACTGCTCAAAATTAAATCTAGAATCAGACTTATAGAAAGCACAAACAAATAAGGAAGCAGTAATTTTAGTCTTTTGGCGCATAAAATATTCTGAAAAGAAGTCTATCCATTGTGCATCTTTCTTTACTGAATCCATTTTAGTAAGGTGATAAGGTTAGTTTATTTTGAGATGGTGTTTTTATTACAATAGWTTCCATAGTTTCCCCTGTTTGCTTCTTTACCAGGTTTTAGGTTAATTTCCATCCTTTAGAAATAGTGCATGTTTCATATACCAGATTAAAGAGTCTCAGTCTTAGTATCTCTAGTAGTGGATTATCTGTCATATTCATAAGCATTTTGTAACATTTTARAGTATATATCTCTTGTTGGTGTTCTTTGCCATGCCCCTACTGTTCCTTTCTTTAACTCATAATTTGAGAATGGAATGTCTAGAGCCTCCTCTCTGTCGTTTTGCTTTCTTCTTGATTTCTGGCGTTGAATTACTGCMGTTTCTATTTTCTGTCTCATTTTGTTAAGATGGTTTCCTGAGCTGTGTATTTTGGAAAAATGTCTTGGATAAGATATCTAAGCTAAGATATCTGCTTTGTCTTTGTTGCTAATAGTAATCTGGTTATTATTTTATTGTGTGTCCATATATGTTAATTACACCTATTTTGTGTCCCTATATGTTTTTCCTAAATAATGCTTGGACTCTTTTGGTTTCACCAAAATACACATGCCCCTTTTTAGGGATCACTTACTGCTGTTTTGTTGATATTATTAATTATTTTGATGTTTAGCTCTTTTACTTCTGTTATACTACTTTCTAATTCCTTATATATGGTCTCTATATTTGCTTAGAATATCTCCAACTCGGCTTTCTTCAGAATCCTCCTCTGTGTTTTTGTTTCCCTCTTTTGRCAGTTTCTTACACCTGTCTTAATTATTATTGGATAGTGATTGCTTCCCATTGAAGAATAGTGCTTTAGCGTCTCTTGCATATATATACGTAGTGTACCTGCAATTTCTTTAGAAAGTCTATAGCGCTATCTGTATTATGAGTTCTGTCATATTGAACTCCTTCCGTTCTAATCTTTTGTACTTTTTCCTCCTTTTTTACTAACTTTACAACCCCTATATGCTGCACTGTGTTCTTATTGTAATTTTATACAAAATAGATGGCTACACTTAATGGTATATGAATGTAGGTCACTAAATATTACTCAGGTAATAGTCCTAGAATGACTGAAAAACCGATAATACTCATGTATTCATTTCAATTAATATTTTTAAGTAACCAAAAGGTCTGCTTATGCTGTGAATGTTTGCTGCTGTCATGGATTTTTAATTATAGAAAATGCTGATAAACAGGTTGTGGAGTGGCAGCAAGAACAAATATACATACACAGGGTAAACACCCAGTTCATGGTATATTATACAATACAATACAATTTGTTTAAATAGGGTTGTCATGAAACAATTTTTTTTCAGCTACTGTCCATTAAAAGTATAGTAATATAGTAAAAAAGATATTACAATATCCAATACCACAAATATAGTAAATAAACTAAAAACATGTTTTAATGTCTGACATTCATCATATCAACACCATTAATATGCTGAGGAAGCATAAGTTGATAATTTACTAAATAAAAATGACTATAATGAGTTAATGACCAATATAAGTTAAAAATTGTTGCCTGTTAAATAACCCACTTGCCTACTTAGTTCATCAATTAACAAATACTTTCTGTTTAAACATAAAAAATGTTTAACCAAGAATTGGCATGTAGCATTGTCGAACTGCAAATCTGACATTGGGTTAATCATTGCTTTTTTGAAGAGAAGTCTGACACGTTAGCAAATTTTAAAATAATAATTATAATTTTTGTTTTATAGCTACATATGAGTGCTAATGTCACGTCCTGTTCATGTGACTTCAAGTTAATTGTGTTTTTTTAGCTGTTCATGCTGTCGTTTGAGTAGTCAAGGCAACCCCATTCAAGCAAATTATGCAACATGATAGGGAATATAGAGTATGATACACATTAATGTTCAGACAATGGCCACTTCATTAGGTACATCTTTTGCCTTCAGAACTACCTTAATTCTTTGTGGCATAAATTCAAAACTTAACATAACGTTTTTCCAATATTCTATTGTCCAAAGGGTATCCTGAGTTTCTTGTTCTTAGTCCATAGATGGCACCCAATGTGGTCTTCTGTGGCTGTATGACATGTATGTTCAGAGATGCTCTTTGGCATACTTCAGTTGTAGCTATGAGGTAATATCTGCTTGAACCAGTCAGAATGACAGTTTGCTGGATATTTTATTTTTTTCAGACCATTCTCTGTAAACCCTAGAAACCAGCTCATGTGGCAAAACAATCACATTAGAACCTGTTTAAAATCACTTAAATCAGTTTCTTACTTTAAACCTTAAAGTTTAAACCTTTCTTACCTATTCTGATGCTCAGTCTATATGTGTAAATGCATTGAGATGCTGTCATGTGATCATGTGGCTGATTAGATATTTGAACTATTAGATATTAGAACTATTTTTTCCCCAAGAAAATTCCTTTTTAAATAGCACAGCTTCCCCTCACACTGACATCTTCTTTGCATCAAAATTACCTATAGGGATGAGGAAAAAATAATGATCTATCTATAATCTATCATAATCATAATCTATCAGCTATGTGATGTCCTGTTAAAAGCATAATAACATGACCCCTTGATTACAACACAATCCACTTCAAATTTCAGTATTCAGTCATGTTTATATGATTTGAATTCAGTATTCCTTAAGACTGGGCTCTGATTAATCAGTAGCAACACAGTAAGGTGAGAAAAACACCAGGAAAAAACAAAGAAACCTCAGAACAGGTTTGTCTAGTACATGATGAACTGGCATCATGTTGGGTGAAGACACAGAACACAACCTTGGATTAATAATGATCACAATCTTATACTGTAAAGTAATCACATTGAATCCAATTTGTAAATAATTACCATTTTAGTCATAGATTTAAGGTACTTGTTTGGAGCAAGTAGACAAATCTGTTTTTACAGTGTTTGGGCCTGACCTAGTTAGTCACAGTAAACAACAGGCCATGTTTAGAGAGAAGCACCGACATGATTTTAGGCTGTACCATTCTGATTTATATGACTTTATGTATAACACTATGTCATATTTTCACTATGACACGATGCGGGTACAGCACGGGTAAAGGAAAATTAAATGCAACGCATCAAATCATTAGTTTTTTTTCTATTAGCTTATTGATCACTGAAGTCAAATCGCATTAGATAAACGATTTTCACACTGTTCTAGTTGTTCTTGTCCTCCGGCATTACAGCAGGGTGTTACGGGTTCACTGCAGTTTCTGCCCTAGCAACGGTCCATTCATTTGATTGTCCAATGACATTGCTGAAAACAATCCAACCGACCAATCACCATTCTCAAAGTTTGGGAGGGGTATCGGGTACGTTCTAGATCTTTCTGTTTTTACAATTGTATTACTCCGCCTTGTCGGACGTTTAAGTGTAATTAGGTTTAATTAAACACTTATAACAAATATATTCATAAATATGTATTATCTTAAATATATTTTTAATTTAAAGCTAAATATAATAAAATGGCCCCGTTTTTGCCGATAAAACAGAGACTAGTTTCAAGTGCGGACGTATCTAGTCGCATGACGCATCGAGTCTATATAGACACGTCTGCCGTTAAAGTTTGCCGCAGTCTCATCCGGACCAGAAGAAGAGTAGGAGAGCGCTCTTAATTAAACTTTGAAGTGACCAATAATAAGTAGATCGTCTTTGGGTATGTTTTTATTATTTTGATTATGTTAAATGAATAATTTTTAGTAAATTCAACCGTAGAACGATGTCTTTCGGGTGTTAGCTTTAGTGTTCGTGATGCGATACTCATTTGAGGTTAATTATTATTATAATTATTTCGTTTTGTTCTACTGAAGTGAACCGTTGTTTTTTTTAAGCCAATGGTTTAATTTAAGGTATTTTAAGTTGGAACGAAGGCTACTTTTTCTTTGTTCGGCGTGGATCGTATTTGGTGAGTCGTTTTTGGTTCTCGACCCAAGAACCCGGATGTTCTGAAATGGCGTCTGAGGAAATTAAACTGCCATTTTAAAGAGAGGCTCCTCTCCTGTCCGCATATGCTTAACGGCTTCCTCTTCTGTTTTTATTTGAATTTACTGCTCAAGTTAAATTGAATTAATATGTATTTTTTTTAAAAAGGTATATGAAAAGGGGTTTCTGAATAGACATTTGTTTATGATAACTGAAATTCTACATTTTTATATTTATTAACGTTATTTGAATTTTTCTCTTTTTTATATTTTGTTGTATATAGATACATTAAACCATGCAGATTTTCGTCAAGACTCTAACTGGCAAGACCATCACCCTCGAGGTTGAGCCAAGTGACACCATAGAGAATGTCAAGGCCAAGATCCAGGACAAAGAAGGCATTCCCCCAGACCAGCAGAGGCTGATCTTTGCTGGCAAACAGCTGGAAGATGGCCGCACCCTGTCTGACTACAACATCCAAAAGGAGTCCACTCTCCACTTGGTGCTGCGTCTGAGGGGTGG
>QMIH01000747.1:330270-347480 GCA_003987875.1 Clarias batrachus
GAGAATGTGAAGGCCAAGATCCAGGACAAAGAAGGCATTCCCCCAGACCAGCAGAGGCTGATCTTTGCTGGCAAACAGCTGGAAGATGGCCGCACCCTATCCGACTACAACATCCAGAAGGAGTCCACCCTGCACCTGGTCCTGCGTCTGAGAGGCGGACAGTAAAAAGCCTGACGTCTTAATTTTCTTGTCATTGCAGTTTCAAGGTCCTTCAGGCTCATTCCCAGTCATATTCCTACAATTATTTAACCGGTTTCATTTTAAAATAAAGCATTGAAATTTGAAGCATTAAAAACTTGTGTATTGTGTCACAACTAAAATGGTTTACATAGATCTTACACCATGTTAGTGGCTCATCTTTATGCTTTAGGTTGGTGTTAATAATTCTTTGATATTGACAGGTAAGGTATTAAGTTTAAATGGTCAATATCCTGATTTTAAAGATGTTTGTCGGTTCACAGCTTCTAAATGTTGACTGTTCTGTTAAAAAGGTAAAGGGTTTATTTTTGTGTTGCTCCAGCCACACAGTGGACAGTTATTAAAAAAAAGGGGGGGGGGGAGAGAATTATAATATAGCATATATAGCGTTAATTGTGTGCTCTGCAACCAAGTCAGGTAATCCCTGTTGCTAAAGTTGTTTGATGGTGTTCTTGCTGCAAAAGCCTATTCATTCTGTTGTGTTTCTAACATAAATAATGTAAAATCAATTTACAAGCTTGTCATTTAATCCATGCCGAATCTATTTACTTGGCGTTTTGTTTATCTTTTTAAAATTATATGTAGCCGTGTAATGTATTTTCCCTTAGTAATGGTGAGGTTGAGCATAATTTAGTGGTCGAGGCTTTGAAGCCAATCGCTTCACCATAGGTTAATTTCATTAAGCTTTGTTCAAGGGCCTATTGTACGGCCATCTAATGGGCACATTTTATGTGGAATCAAGATCATAACACCAGCAGCACAATTAATATGGACATGCAGCTGCAAGTATTGTAATGTTTCATTCAGAATTAACAGTTGTATGTCAGCTGTGCTTGAAAATCCACTGTTGGAGGAAATGTTTATGAATTTAAGAACAAACACCCCCAATATAATGGCTCAGTCACGTGATGCCGGCAAACGGGAGGCTTCGTTTGTCATTAGTCACGTGACTCCTAGAGAACCGACATATGCCTCGAAGCAAGATTTCTTTGGACACGCCCTCTTCTGCACGGTACAAGCTGCAAAGCTTCTGTGTCTCAGTAACTTGATTCCATGCTGAATGTTGTGATGAGACTTACTGAATTTGCTATACAAGTAAAAACCTATAACTAATACTAGTACGGCTTGGATGCACGATAGCTTTATTGGCCATTTGATCGCAAGAATTTTGTGTTTATACCATCATGAAATCCATTATGACTAAGGAAAAGTAATCATTGTTAACATTTCAAAATGAACACTTACTGAATTAACATTCAGTTGTTTAAATATCAGTGGGGCTGTGAAATTAGTCACACACACACACAGGTGTATCAGCCATTTGGTGGCACAGCTGTCAGGAAGAGAAATACAACCCCAAGTTCCACACCCCAGCTCTGTGGAGAGAGATCCAAATCCGGAGAAAGATTTCATGGACAACAGTCAAATCCATTGAAGCATCAAGTTCAAGTATTGAAGTTTAGAGCCAACATACAAGAACACATGTACATTCACAGCACATCCTACTGTTTGCTCTCATTACTTTCTCTCATTGGGTGCAAAATAGGAAAACTTTGTGATGTTAGATATTATCTAATATAATATATATTTATATTTTACATATGTTTTGACAATATAAAAAGTTTCTGTACCATTGTACCGAGTAGAAGGTATATCTTTTATTATGCATTTGCTGCACATTCCAAGTCTGTTTTCAGTATGTAAACCAATGACTAATATGGAAACATGCTTGAGCTACAACAACAATACAACCAATACAATTACAACCCTGTGGGCGGTTGGCAGATGCTAATCTTTTCTAAATTCTGCAACGAATGCTTTTTAATCTCACTGTTACTATGAAAGTATAGCATGCATACTTATAGCATGCATTGTTTTGCCATCCAGCTCAGTCTCAGTTTTCAAGGCAAGCCTCTGGAACTTCTTCTCAGGTTCCAGTTTCGCCCTGTTGAATGACCTGTGAACAACATATTGTTAGTTTTCTTTTTCCAACCTGCTGATTAAATTCTGAACAAAAGAAAGAAATAAGAGTATGCACATACTTTACACTCTTCATAGAAAAGTTATAAGGAAATAAAGTTGTAACCTTTCATATCTGTGTGTGGAAGGTGGACATTTGACCAATTACCCCATATGTACTTTTTTGGTCCTCTCACCTATTCAGTCAATTATTCATCATCTATGCCGTTTTATCCTGTATAGAAGGTCGCAGGAGGCTTGGAGCCTATCCCAGGAGACTGCACACCCTGGATAGGGTGCTAATCCATTGCAGGGCACACACATACACACTGTTTTACAACCTACAGGCAATTTGGGAATGCCAATTAGCCTAATCTGCATGTCTTTGGACTGTGGGAGGAAACTGGAGTACCCAGAGGAAACCCAGCAAGCACAGGAAGAACATGCAAACTCCATGCACACAAAGACGGGAATCGAACCTGACTGGGAATTGAACCCGGACCCTGGAGGTTCAAAGCAACAATGCTAACCACTAAGCCACCATGCAGCCCTTTTTTGGTCCATCTAATTCCAAATGTAGCCCTCATTCATTGCTGTTATAATAACCTCCACTCTTTCAGCAAGGCTTTCCATTTTAGAGTGTGCCTCTGAGGATTTCTGCTCATATAGTGACAAGGCCTTTGGTGAAGTCAGACACTGATGTTGGATGAAAAAGTGTAGTATACACTCAGCATTGCGATTCATCCCAAAACTAATAAACAGGATTGATCTAAGGGTTCTCTGCAGGTTCTTGTCTTTATAAACTTTGCTTTTTACACAACAACTTGTTGATTGGTTATACTGAATGTGCACACCTATGAATTGGCCATAGCTCACGCACATACACTCACTTTTCATTAGATGCACCTGTTCAACTGCTTGTTAATGAAAAGATAACGAGAATATTGTGATTGAAAAATATCAATCACATGGCAGCAACTGAATGCATTACGGCATGTAGACATGGTCAAGACAATCTGCTGAAGTTCAAAGCATGCACCACAATGGGGGGTTAGGTGAAAGGGCTAGTCTGAGTATTTCTGAAACTGCTGATCTACTGGGATTTTCATACACATCCAGCATTAGGGTTTACATAGAGCATTCTGAAAAGGAGAAAAAATCCTGTGAGCAGCAGACCGGGTTAAGGGCCTTGCTCAAGAGCCCAACATCGGCAACCTGTCTGAGCTGGGGCTCATACCGCCAACCTTCCGATCAGTAACTCAGAGCTGCCCGCTGCATTGTTGCTGACCATGTCTATCCCTTTATGACCACGGGATAAAGCTAAAATCATCTCAAACTGGTTCCGTGGACATGACGATGAATTCACTGTACTCAAATAGCCTCCACAGTCGCCAAATCGCAATCCAATAAAGCACCTTTGGGATATGGTGGAAGAGGATATTGGCATCATGGATGTGCAGCCGAKAAATTTGCAGCAACTGCATAATGCTATAATGTCAATACGGACCAAAATCTCAATAGAATCCAGAACTAGCCAGGTGWACCTAATGAAGTGGCCGGTGAGTTTACTGTATAAAGCAGTGCCAATACTCAGTATAATAGTATAACTGCTTTTACACATCAGTTCTATAAARAATGAATTAATATCAAGTGATACAATGGAACTAAATCTTCTCTTTATTTTTACTCCTCTGGTGGAATTAAATCTTGAAGAAGTCATTTCTGTTTTTAATTTAAACTGCTGTCTCTTCTTCCTTTTTTCCTTCTTAGGAAAAAGATTAATATTAATTTAATCAAGAGTTCTATTTTTGTTCATGMTTCAGGCAGCATGAGGAATTATTTTCACACATGACCTGGCCACCACATTGTGTGCTGTAATCAAAGCTGGTGATTCAATGAAAACCTTAGAGTGTGCCTTTTGGTCATACAGTGTATATAAGTACAAAAATAATCTGGAATCTGTGATACATCACTGGACCCCCCCCATCTCTTTATCATTACTAATACGAGGAGCCTTCACGTCAAACCGGGACTTTTGATAGTGCAGACAAACAGAGTATAGCTATGAGAGTTAAAAKTTCCTTTATGTCTRTATATACTGTGTGTAGTCTCCTGCTTCTAATGCACTATCGAGGTAGAAAGTTTTCTCAGACTGGACTGCCTGCTCCATGTCTGAAACACTGGCGTCCCAGCAACTCCTTTAATGGTCTAAACATGTGGAAATGTTTTGGAGAGATGTCAGGACTCTATGGAGGATGTGGCATCAACTCCCAGCCGAGTTMCTGTAATGTGCAATTAGTGATKTTGAATGCATGTGTGTAAAATTCCCATAGACAGATACATCTCTTCCACAAGTTACCTGCAGATTTTCAAGGATCAGGCATTCCACAGCACTGTAAAAACTTCAACTAGGAAAATGTTAAATAAATTAATATTGRATTGTTGGCCCATCTTCTTTTAACGGAATTTTTCGGACTGCGGGTAACATTGTGTTTTCGTACTTGAAGCCACATACTGGTTAAACAAAAATAAATAAAATCGAGCAAGCAATATACCTCCAAATTTATATATAATTTATACCTTCTGATTTATAAGACCTTCGCCGGACTGACACTATCTCACTTTACTAGGGAGAAACTCTTTTTTGTGAACTCTTTACATTTTTTATATTTTTCTTTATATTTTTAAAAAATATATCAACTATGTTTCAGTAAGCTTACATGGTATTTTAAACAGTTGTATATGTGCACTTATTGTTATACTGAGGCACCCTAACATTACTGAGGTGAGCTTTGTTAACATTCTAGAATCTAGGGACCTAAATGTTAATAACTGTATCTCAGCATTGTGAAATATTACTCTTAAAAAAAATCTGTGCAAATTGTTACAAAACTTTTTATGCTGTTGAGCTTTTTCCTTTTTTTTTTACAGTATATTTTTACTAAAATAATTAGCGTGAAAATGCTATTTTTGCTAACTAAACAAATTTACTTAAATCAATTTCATTTGAAAAAATGTCATAAAGTAGTTCAGTTAGCTGAATTAAAGTCTTAAATCACATTTGTATGCCACATTAAAAGACTTTTATTATTACTTCTCATTTATATYTTTTTGTCCCCTTTCCGAATGCACCTGTCCCACACTTTGGTGTCTTTACCTTAACACTGAAGAAATCCATAATAATCATTTTTTAAAAACCAATTCAATATGGCTTCTATAGAAACAGAAGTTCTAGAGTGAGCACACGTTGCACATGTGCTCACGATCCACACTAGATGTCCGAAAAACTTAATTCAAAATATAATGTAAAGATCATCCCCTCTGCTAAAGTATTTATTGTGTGTCCTTACCAAACAGCTTAGTAATTTCACATTTTGAGTCATTAATTAAAAAAAATATATTATTGTGCAATTTATGAATATGAAACATTAGCAGTAAAAGTTAGCATGTCAGATCTTATAAACTGCCACTTACTATAGTAAATTACATAGTCCCAACTTTTTATACTGTTGAGCTTTTTCCTTTTTTTATTTATTTTTTTTTACAGTGTGAATGTCCTCTCCAGGTAGAAAGATTTCTCATGATCACCGTGTCTGCTTCAAGTCTAAAACACTGGCCACCCAGGAACCGAGTCTAAACATGTGGGAATGTCTGGGTGCGAGGATCCGGACTGTACAGAGGCTGTGGGAAAATAACTCCCAGTTGTGTTCCTGTTGTGTAAAGTGTGTGTTGGTGAACGGTTGTGTGTACTGTACAGTGTRCACAGAGACACGCGTTTCTTCAAGGATCAGGGCTTCCACACGCTGAGTGTTTAGTCATTTATAAACGTTTGCACCGTCATATTGCTGTATCATCATGCTAATCAAATGTCATGCCTTCATTCACGAGAAATGTCACAAGTTCCGGTTTGACCGACCGAGTTGACGGAATCTCAGCAGGCATACTTGTACGTGTCCTTGCCTCTAGTTTACACACACACACACACACACACAAGAGGTTGTTTGGTGGGTGTCGCACACGGACTCCGTCACCGACGCCGCGCGGTTGGAGTTTACGCGCAGGATAATCACCGGCACCGGGCATGGCAAACGGCTGGGGTCAACTGCTCTGCACTGTCTTCGACTACAAGACGGAAAAATTCTTCGTCGCGAGAAATAAGAAGATCGGAGTTTTATTCAGACTCTTTCAGCTCGCAGTGATCGGATACTTAATCGGGTAGGTGCGCTCTTACACTCACGGAGTTTGCTTTCATATGAAGGTTATTGCGCGCATTGTGTTGGTCGGCCTGAGGTGCTGTATATCACACAGAGAGGCAGGATTACACCCAGGTGTCATGTGTTTCCCGCAGGCTGAAATAGTGCAGGACGCTGTAAGGGACGCTATTTCTAGACTTCCATGAGCTTCTCCATATTTACGAGGTCACTTTATTCAACTGTAAGTGGATCTGTATGAGGAGTTCACAAAAGTCTCGTAGCCAAACGCAAGGTGAACAAAGTGTTGAGAAATTCTTATATATATATATATATGTTAAAAGTGAAAGTACCCGAACCAGAGTGAAAGTACTTTTAAATGTAGTCAAGTTTTAAAAAGAACATATTCACCCGATAAAACTCAATCATCATCATTCAACGTATATATATATATATATATCTAAAACTATTAGAGGTGTTTGTTTGTTTTAGGGAAAATTCGGATTGACTATACAAACTGTCATGTGACACGTGATAAACATGTGCACATGCTAATTACACATCATGAGGAAAAAATAATAGCGCGAAAATGCTATTTTTGCTAACTAAACTAATGTAGTTAAATCGATTTCCTTTGAAATAATGCCATAAAGTAATTCAGTCATCGATTTTAACCAATTTCGTTTGTAATAATGTCATAAAGTAGTTCAGTTAGCGGAATTAAAGTCTTAAATCACATTTGTATGCCACATTGAAAGACTTTTATTATTACTTCTCATTTATATGTTGTTTTTCCCCTTGTGAACGCACCTGTCCCAATATTCAATATGGCTTCTATAGAAATAGAAGTTCCAGAGTGAGCACACGTTGCACATGTGCTCACGATCCACATTAGATGTCCAAAGAACTGAATTCAAAATATAATGTAAAGATCAACCTCTCTGCTGTATTTATGCATTTATTCTGTGCCCTTACCAAACAACTTAGTAATTATACATTTTGAGTCACATTATTAAAAATAAAAAATATTTTTTTAAAAATATATTATTGTGCAATTTATGAATATGAGACATTAGGAGTAAAAGTAAGCATGTCAGATCTTATAAACTGCCACTTACTATAGTAAATATAMTGTACTTAATAAGTCACAACTGAAAGGTTATTATGGTTCAATTATGTAATTTAAATATATATATAAAAAAAAGGTTATATTGATATATATATATAGGTGGACGATACACTGCAAAGGTACAAAAGATAAGAGTAAAACCCTAAAAATGAAAATCTGTAGTCAGTATTTTTTCGGTTGATTATGATAAAAAACCCACAATAATTAAAAAAAAAACTTTTACTATACCTATATGGCATACATATGCATTTACTCGCCCATTTCTGAGCAGTTGATGGTTAAGAACCTCGCTCGAGGGCCCAGCATTGACAGCTTGGTGTTCCTGGTATCAGGGACCTTCAGATGAGTAGTCCATATGTGTATGGATTATCAAGTGTTAATACTTTCTATGATTTGTTGTTTATCGCTACATCAGTTTTATTCTATCCAATAAATGAAGCCAATCATAGGGTTAACATTAAGATCAAACATCGAGTTGGGGGAAAGTGGTCTCATTGACTTCATCACATGCCTGGTTTTTGAGTATTATAGAAACTATTCTATAAAAAGAGAGAAGAGCAGTTACAATAATCTGTGATTTTCACAGATAACTTTCACTAGGCTTGACACTACAGGATGTTATATGGAAAACCCCCTCACAAAAACAACAACCAAGGAACCCTAAAACACACACACACACACACACACACACACACACACACACAGGAAGCTATAGTTCTTTGAGTCAAAGGAGTATGCACAAACTTATTTAAACACASAGGAAGGGTATGGTACTCAATTAATCACTCTTTATAGCATTTGTGAACAGGAAAGTGTTTTAGAATTAGTTTTAGAATGGGTTTCCTAATAATTTGCTCACTGTGTCGAACGCTTTGATATTTCCAAATCATCAGAGGTTGTTTTGCCCGGACTGGCATAGCCTACATATGGTCTTTGTAGATTAGAACTGTTGCCAACAGGAACTTAAATTTATAACTATATTGATGTTGAATTTCTATGACAAGTTCTGTATGACATGTTCATATCAATATCAGGATCAGTATCGGTATCAATATGGTATTATTAGAGATGACACTTTTACACATTTTATGTTTGTGAAAATTCCACAACCACATTAAAGTAACATTATTATTATTACAGTATACCTTTAACGGTCTTGTTCCTAAAATGTACATTATTATCTGCAACTCTTATTGTTTATAGGTGGGTCTTCATATGGAAGAAAGGCTACCAAGAGAAAGAAGAAGCAGTTCAGAGCTCAGTGTTCACGAAGCTTAAAGGCATTGCTCTTATTAACACCACAGACCTCGGACTCAACGTATGGGGGGCCGAAGATTATGTAATTCCGTCTCAGGTAGGCAGGCCCCCAAGTTGGATGACGGGGGTAAACAATTTTTTTTTTGGCCATCCCAGAAAAATCTAATTTTATTAAAGTGTCAGGTGGTATGTAATGATTAGAAATTCAGTGAAAAAGTCAGCTGTGATTTTGATCATTATTTACAGTCGTGGCCAAAAGTTTTGAGAATTGCATAAATATTTGAAATTGGAAAAGTTYCTGCTTAAGTTTTTACAATAGCAATCTGCATATACTCCAGAATGTCATGAAGAGTGATCAGATGAATTACATAGTCCTTCTTTGCCATGAAAATGAACTTAATCTCTAAAAAAAAATTTTCATTTCAGTAATCGTCTTGTTAACTCGGGTGAGAATGTTGACGAGCACAAGGCTGGAGATCATTATGTCAGGCTGATTGGGTTAGAATGGCAGACTTGACATGTTAAAAGGAGGGTGATGCTTGAAATCATTGTTCTTTCATTGTTAACCATGGTGACCTGCAAAGAAACGCATGCAGCCATCATTGCGTTGCATAAAAATGGCTTCACAGGCAAGAATATTGTGGCTACTAAGATTGCACCTAAATCAACAATTTATAGGATCATCAAGAACTTCAAGGAGGTTCAATTCTTCAGGGAGTCCAAGAAAGTCCAGCAAGRGCCAGGATCGTCTCCTAAAGAGGATTCAGCTGCGGGATCGGAGTGCCACCAGTGCAGAGCTGCTCAGGAATGACAGCAGGCAGGTTTGAGCGCATCTGTATGCACAGTGAGGCGAAGACTTTTGGAAGATGGRCTGGTGTCAAGAAGGGCAGCAYASAAGCCACTTCTCTCCAAAAAAAACTTCAGGGACAGACTGATCTTCTGCAAAAAGTATGGCGAATGGACTGCTGAGGACTGGAGCAAAGTCATATTCTCGGATGAAYCCTCTTTCCGATTGTTTGGGGCATCTGGAGAAAGGCTTGTCCGGAGAAGAAAAGGTGAGTGCTACCATCAGTCCTGTGTCATGCCAACAGTAAAGCATCCTGAGACCATTCATGTGTGGGGTTGCTTCTCATCCAAGGGAGTGGCCTCACTCACAATTTTGCCTAAAAACACAGCCATGAATAAAGAATGGTACCAAAACACCCTCCAACAGCAACTTCTTCCAACAATCCAACAACAGTTTGATGAAGAACAATGTATTTTCCAGCACGATGGAGCACCGTTCCATAAGGCAAAAGTGAGAACTAAGTGGTTCGGGGACCAAAACGTTGAAATTTTGGGTCCATGGCCTGGAAACTCCCCAGATCTTAATCCCATTGAGAACTTGTGGTCAAACCTCAAGAGGCGGGTGGACAAACAAAAACCCACTAATTCTGACAAACTCCAAGAAGTGATTATGAAAGAATGGGTTGCTATCAGTCAGGATTTGGCCCAGAAGTTGATTGAGAGCAGCCCAGTCGAATTGCAGAAGTCCTGAAAAAGAAGCGCCAACACTGCAAATACTGACTCTTTGCATAAATGTCATGTAATTGTCAATAAAAGCCTTTGAGACGTATGAAGTGCTTGTAATTATATTTCAGTACATCACAGAAACAACTGAAACAAAGATCTCAAAGCAGTTTAGCAGCAAACTTTGTGAAAACTAATATTTGTGTCATTCTCAAAACTTTTGGCCACGACTGTACAGTATAGTGCTGATGATTCATATTAACAGCTTCAATTTGCAGTTGATATTGAGATGTGTCTGCTCTGTAAAGCCTTCATAACGGCTCTAATCTGAGGTGCTGTTTGTTAATTGGTGATTTCTGAAACTGGTAACTCTAAATGAACTTCTCCTCTGCAGTAGAGCTATAGAAGAGCAATACTGTTCTTGCAAGAACTGTTCCACCTTAAAATTCCGTCTTAAAATATCAAGCGATTACTTTTAAAAATAAATCACAAAAAAAAAAAAAAAAGAATTAGGTGTGTCCAAACTTTTGACTGGAACTGTATGTAGACATAATAAAATATGCATTAATCAAATTATTCAAAGGATCTTCTCATTTAGATATAAGAATATTAGAAATAATTATAATAAACATAAGTTCAATAGAGTTCAGAAAGTAAAAGCTACTTATTTCATCTGACTTTTCCTGTTTTGTCCTTACCAAAWTTTTTTTTTCCATCATTAATAGGACATCACTCATTTATAAAAGTGCATAGGCATAAAGTGTAAAATGAAATATCACAAGCAAGAAATGTAATATGTGAGTATGATTATTACCCCTGGTAAAAGGCAAAAAATAATATACTGTATGTGTCTAAAATGATCCACATTTGGGATATATTTATTTTCTTTACACATTCACCCAAGCAATAGTGAAATCTTTACCTCTTTTTTAAAATCATGTTATATTTCTGTAGAATTTAATGTATAATTTATGCATGTGTAATGTATAATTATATATTTGAAAATTTTCATAATCTTTCTGTGTTTAAATGGCCTTGATTGATCTTTTTATATATTTTTTCTTTGTATCAAGGGGGATAATGTCTTCTTTATTGTAACAAATTACCTCGAGACTCCAAACCAAAGGCTGGGCTTCTGTGCCGAGGTAAGAATCCCGCCCACTGTATTTGAATGTATTTCACTTGTAAACCAGATTTTGAACTACACTGACGCATGTTTAGTAGAAACATTGCTTGTGTACGCAAAAAGGTGGGATTGCATTTCTTGGGTGAATATTAGGACAGAAGGTGAAAAATCACCATCATTATAGGATTTTTCTTGGCATAATTTTTATGTCTGGTTCATTGTACTGTACGTAGTGAGCTCTGTGGTAATTTGCATTTTAATGCTTTCAGAGTTCAAYGGTCCTTGATGGTGCATGTTCTTATGATGACGATTGCACAGAGGGAGATCCTGTTATAGCAGGTCATGGTAAGAGGAATGATTATATGTACTAAAAGTGCAATACAGGTCAGTTTATTGTGGGATTTTATGATTTGAAAAAGTTGCTCTTTATAATAGATAATATTATTTTTATTATGGCTTTAAATGGCTAGATGGCTATAATTATGGCTTTAAAACTAAATATAGAAGATCAAACAGAACTCGTTCCCATGTACACAAGTCAGGATTCTTCACCGAGAGACATTGCTGCAGCATTTGCCTATGAATKCGGACGTTTTAGCCATTCTGCATATGCAAACGTCTAGACATAATAAAAGTCCTACACAATTTTAGTTTTGTTGTCCTATCACAATCGCAAACTGGGACAAAACAGCATAGAAGGCTCAGAAGTCAAATGTACATATATATAAATATGTACATGTATATAACGTGACGTTCCATAGCGTCTGCTCATGAAGAGGAGAAATGTCCTGACGTCTGCTACAATAATGTTATATTCATTCATTTATCTTCTGTAACAGCTTTCTGCTGGGTGTGGTTTTGCGACAGAGCAGAAAATTATTGCAGGAACACTGGGTGGCGGGCGGGAAAAAACCCTGACCTGGATGCCAAACCATCACATGATACACACGTTCATCCACTCATTCAAGTCCTGGGCCAGATTTTTATTAATCACAGCTACTACTGGTGAACCAAGAGGACACTCATTTTAAAAACAATGCGAAAATCCAAAATGATTGTAGGACATTGGAGCTCTGAGGCAGCAATGTTTCCTGCTGCACCATTGTGTAGGCCATATTTTATACTGTGAAAATGCTTTGTAAATTCCCTGGCAGAAGAGTTGCGAGGTAGTCACTGTAAATGCTATTTGCATCATTTGTGTACACGATATGAACAGTGAATTGGTGGGTCACAGTTAGCTATGTAATTTGTCACGTTAGCTACATACTGTAGCTATGCCAAACATGTGGAAGCTATGCTTTTTGAATTGATCAAACATTGACAAACAAATATTCTTTTCTTCTTCCAGGAAATGCTTTGGATCTGTGCTTTATTATGTTATCACAACATATTCAGTTCCAGTATCTATACAGAAAAGCCTTTTTAGACATGTGAATGTTAAATGAATTTACAGTAGTATTCTGTTTTGAAAGCAGCATTTCATTGTAGAACTTGGGTTGAACTCAGGGTTGAAGACGGGACGCTGTATGAATGAGTCGGGCACGTGTGAAATACATGGCTGGTGTCCCGTTGAGCGCAGTCACACACCAAAGTAAGCAAAACATCACCTTACATCATCATGCAAGGGGCGTTCAAGTCAAACCAGGACTTTTGATTATGCAGAATAACAGAACAAAGTTATGAGAGTAAATACTACTATTATTTCTCTATATAATCGCCTGCTACACTGATGCACTTATTCCAGCGGTTTGCTAGTGCTTGGATACTCACTCACTATACCACAATCATCTATACCACTTACACACGTGGACAAAATTGTTGGTACCCTTCGGTCAATGAAAGAAAAACTCACAATGGTCACAGAGATAACTTTAATCTGACAAAAGTAATAATTTTTAAAAAATCTATGAATGTTAACCAATGAAAGTCAGCCATTGCTTTTCAACCATGCTTCAACAGAATTATATAAAAAAAGAACTAATCTTTTGTCAGATTAACAGGCCTGGACAAAAATGATGGTACTCCTAACTTAATAGTTTGTTGCACAACCTTTTGAGGCAATCACTGTATCCACGTGTGTAATCCTGTATTCAGGGTCACGGGAGGCCTGGAGGCGACTTAGGGTACACCCTGGACAGGGTGCCAATCCATCGCAGGGCACAGACACACACATACTCTATTCGCAATTTGGGAATGCCAATTAGCCTAACCTACATGTCTTTGGACTGTGGGAGGAAACCGGAGAACCCGGAGGAAACCCACCAAGCACGGGGAGAACATGCAAACTCCATGCACACAGAGACGAGAATCGAGCCTGGCCGGGGTTCGAACCCGGACCCTGGCGGTGCAAGGCGACAGTGCTAATCACTGCACCACCGTGCCGCCTACTTGGATACTGTCAAGGCAAAAAGTTTTCAGAGTATGCCAGAAATTTAATTTTTCATAMTAGATGGCTGTACAAACTGTTAAATTAAATTTTCAAAGTTGGGTATGAATAACCAATTTTCAGCTAAGGTGATGACAACACGATGCCTTTTATAAATGTTTGAACTACTAATAGCTTGTTCTTCTTTGCTATTATTATGTTGTTTTATGTGTCAAATAAAATGAACACATGAGCCAACTCGTCCGGGATCGTTATTCACGGACTTTATTCACTTTATGAAGTTTGCACCATTCAAATGTGTTACTCCGGCCGTGTCTCTATTTGCGTTACTATACTGCGCTTGAACTCTTCTGTAAATGTCACTCGGTTTTACACCTTCATCACAACTACTAGTTTGACTTGAACGCCTCTTGTAAGCTTTGCTCTTGGATCTGATTTTGCAAAGGTAGCATCAGAAATGAGTCATGCTTATGGTGTGATGTTTAGGGAGCCGTTGCTGGGAAAAGCAGAAAACTTCAGCATCTACATCAGGAACTTCATTAGGTTTCCGAAGTTTGATTTCTCCAAGTAAGTCATATTGTACTTCCAATATGCGTGATTCTTAACCGAAAATCAACACTGCAGAAAGCAATTTCTTTTCAGTTGTTGTTTAGACGTCATCTGAAACCTCAACTGTTTCACTTTAACTGTTTTCACTTTTTTTTTTTTCTTCAAAAATGCACCTTTTGCACTTTTGCCCCTTACAATCAGACCACAAAAACACACCAAGTTCACACCTATCTCTATAACATAACATACTCCCACACATATTTCCAGTTACCAGAATAGGTGTATGACAAAAGATTACAGTATGTGTATCATGTACATCTTGAAACTTCATGACAGGCAGTAAACACAGACAACACAGTGCTATGTTCAGACTGAGATCATCTTGCACATGAAGCCATTTTCTATTTATATACACAAACTGACTGTATTGGGGTGACTGAGACGATGAGAGCTTGCTCGTCATCTGACCCCGCTCGCTCGACAGGTGAAAATGAAAATAAAGTTACAGCTTTAAGCATGCTGAGCGAGGTCAGATGAGGAGCACGCTGTCTCAGTCGACTGATATTTTATGCATGTTTTCTTTGAGTCATGAGGTTTTTAAAAAGAACTAAAAAAAGAGTCCTATCACCATATTGTGCTCAAAGTCTTTGTTTGTTACTGCACAGTAAAACGTTTTCTTTCCATATCCCAGTACAGCTGGGGTTAGCCCTCATATGGCACCCTAAGAGTTGGCCAAGCAGTGTAACYTTGGTGAGCTTGAMCCACAAACCTCCCGATCAGTGCATTAACCCTCTAAGTTACCATCGCCCCCTTTGTAAATGTCAACAGGTTTTTTATGCTATTTGTTCAAGTTATTAACAAGTACCAGTTTGACCTGAATGTCCTTAATAGATAAGCTGTATTGTAGTACTTTCTGGTCAAGATTCAAGATTTAAGATTTTTATTGTCATTTATACCCAGGTACAATAAAATTCTTATTTTGTCTTAGCCTCTTAAGAACAAGGAGGTAGAAGGGCAGTGAACAATAAAATTACAGTAGGAGATAAATAGAAATAAGAAACAACAACAATGACACAAAAAAAGGGGTACAGAATTTTTAATTTACAATGTAAATAACCCGCAGTATGGTTTAATAACCGTCTCCTAGTACACTGTGGTGCAAGTAAACAATTAAAATGATAAAGTGAAGGTAAAGTGACGTAATGTATGATTTGTAAAGTGGCGTAGTTTCCTAATACAGATAATAAGGAGTTGTGCAAGATAGTCCACTGTAAATTTCAGCATACGTTTGAGCAGGAGGGGTAGCCTTAGGCATGTTACATGGATGGAAGTGGTAGTGGGTGTTTATCAGCCTGATGGCCTGCGGATACAGACTGTCCCGGAGTCTGGTTGTTCTAGCTGTAATGCTCCGGTATCGTTTGCCAGACTTCATGAGGATGAAAAATGTGTGAATGGTGTGGGTAGGGTCAGGGTCCCTGATAATGTTGCTGGCCCAATTGTGTATCCTGCTGTTGAAAATGTCCTGTAGTGATGGAAGCCCTGTTTCTATGATTTTCTGGGCTAACCTTATTACCCTCTGAATTACCCTTCTGTCATGTCCTGTGCTGTGCTGTTCCCAAACCACACAGCAATGCAGTAGGTCCGCACACACTCCAAAGTGCATCTGTAGAAGTTCTGCAGTATCTGTGGTGGCATGCCAAACTTCCTAAATCTCCTGGTGTTAGGAAAGGAAAAAAAAATTATTATTATTATTATTATTATTATTATTATTATTATTATTATATTGATGCCGATTGTTGACAAGGAGGTGCCAGGCATGATGGATGCATCACATCTTCCTTGCTTCTTATACTGATGGATTTATCACCCTGGAACAGGGTAAATGTAAATGAACTAATCAGACCACTGCTCCACTGTCTAGACATTCAGAAAATGTCTAGATTTTTATACTTTTATATTTTTATACTGAAGCAGAATTATTTATTTTGTATTTACCCATGATCTTAATGTTGTATTATGCAATATTTTTTTATCATGTCCCAGGTTAACAGTCTCAAGTCAACATTGTCCTTTTTGTCTTTCTTTCCTTTTTTCTAAGAGCCAACATTCTCATGTCCACCAACCACACATATCTGAAGTCATGCTACTATGACAAAGTCCACCATCCATATTGCCCCATCTTCCGACTGGGAGATATGGTCAACTGGACTGGTCACAGCTTCCAAGAAATGGCTGTGAAGGCGAGTGTGACTAATGTCATTGCGTAGTCTCAATGTGTTTATAATGTCTCAGTGATTAGGAATGATGTGTCTGAATTTGATGGCTAAGGATTGGAGAAGCTTTGAGGAAGGAAATGATTAGAGAAGAACTGATTTTATTATGAGCTCCTATTGTTCATTTGTTATTCAGCCCATGGTATGGCCACAGAGAAACTTTTGAGCATCTGTTGTGTGAATAAAGCACTGGAAGGGTGTGTAGTTACAGGAAAATAATGAGCAGAGGGGTGGTGTGATGCGAAGGGAAGTTAATATGAGTTGTCTCCCTAAGACAGATTGTTTTGCTTCAATGCCACATCCTAAAGTGTGTTTATATGAGAGGAGACTGAATCTTCAATACCATTTTTGAATATATATTTAGTACTGACCAAAAGTTTGGACACACCTTCTCATTCAAAGAGTTTTCTTTATTGTGTTCTTTCTTGTGTTCTTTAGCACCAAACGCGTCTCTTCTGCTTGTTGCCTGTCCTTAGCAGTGGTTTCCTAGCAGATCTTCTAGCATGAAGGTCTGATTCACACAGTCTCCTCTTAACAGTTGTTCTAGAGATGTGTCTGCTGCTAGAACTCTGTGTGGCATTGACCTGCTCTCTGATCTGAGCTGCTGTTAACCGCCGATTTCTGAGGCTGGTGA
>QMIH01000747.1:348332-439274 GCA_003987875.1 Clarias batrachus
GTTCTTTGAATATTGAATTGAATCTTGAACTAGCGACCAACAGTTAGTGAAATGAACAGGGGTGAAAGTAGTTTTAAATTCTTGCCAGTTCTTAAACGTTTCTCTTTATTTCCCCACTCTTTATTTCTGCTATAGAATAGCTTCAGCTAATTAACTGTTCCAAGATTWAATCCCAAATGGTGTAAAATGGAAAGCTAGCACCTTATATTGGGTAAAGATTCCATTGTTYCACAAATCAAGTAGTGCCCTTTTTCAGGGGTTAATACTTATTAGAACATCTGTGATGCAGAGTGATAATTATAGTTAAATGTCCCAGTGCTGTTATGCTCTATATCAGCACTAATAGAATGCCTTTTCTCCAATCAGATTTTCTGGTCAGAACTAACTTTTGTACAAATATTACATATCTTGCAAGCTGAGTTTTGTGCATACACGTCCCACGTTGTTCACAAATCCAGTTTGTGATTTAGGTTTCATTTTAATTCAATTAAATTTTTGTACCACTTTCAATAATGGACACAGTTGCATAGCAGCTTTGTGGTAATAAAAGGTCTGGATATAATTAGCCAAAAATTACAAATGTGTAACTTATCAGCTGATCCCGAATGAGCGAACCAGCGGCGACGATAGAATGGAAAAACTCCGAAATCAGATTCAGAAGAAAATCATCCTCAAGTACCTGATACCGTGATAGCGTGACCATAAATACATTCCCGTTTGTGACTTTTTTCCTATAAGGTCAAAAGTACAGAGGTATAACTCGAAATGTTTCAGTTAACATAAAGTTGACTTTGTTGAGGCTCCCAGCTGTTCACCGATGGAGTGAAGCCATCAAAGAGAACCTTTCTGT
Organism: Clarias batrachus; assembly: GCA_003987875.1. Lineage (NCBI taxonomy): Eukaryota > Metazoa > Chordata > Actinopteri > Siluriformes > Clariidae > Clarias > Clarias batrachus. The sequence continues at coordinate 349,183 of QMIH01000747.1, forward strand.
TGATGTTGTTCAAAGCCATCTTCATGAATATTGAAGCAGATCACATCTTTAAGCTGACCACAAGGGGGCATCAGCAGCAGCAATGGGTGGTGGAATGCAGTATTATTTCACATTTGTTATGGTATGGAGAGCCACACCACGAGATGGTTTAGTGATAAGAGCCCTAATGCAGGGCTTTAGAGGGGGTCAATGAGAGAGTTTGAGAGAGTTTGTGTGTGTTTTTTGCACTATAAACATAGAGCCTTAAACTTGCGCTGAAAAATGATTAATAACTTRCTGTGTAGGCTTATATTCAGCGACACGTTCAGTGACATCACATTGAGTAACATCATAATGTGATGTGGTTTTTCCAGCATCTATGGCCTATTGAACACACTCACACACACACAAACACATCTCACACACACACTCATACATAAACACACATTACAAATGTTAACACTTTCACACTCACACACACACACACACACACACACACACACACATACATACGCTGTATATATTACACACGTTAACACTCTCACACTTAACACACACACTAACACACTCAACAAATATTTAGGGCCTAAACTGACATTAGCACTATATAGTGTCTGAAATTTGCAAGTTGTGCGATGCACCCGGGCGGCGATGGCGTTTTGTAGGTCCTAACACGCTCAAATGACACACCGGTTGTGCTGTGCCCCCGGGGTGGCAGTGGCGCAGGGTTCTTGGGCCCGTCATCGTTGCTTGCAACTATATTCAATATTGCTCTGTCAGCTATCCGCAGGAGGAATAAGAACCAGCGAGGCCAGACCTAAGGAGCCCCCCCTAATGTCTCCTCCTGATTCTTAACTTCTCTCCTGTCCATCAATAAGTCTATTCAGATTAGAAATAACCCTTGGAGGGTATATTTGGGGTRTCTAACCAACCTTTCTCAGGATGAAGGAGATACTTGGATAAGTTGGGAAACATTTCAAACCAACAAGTCCATTTGATATGACGCAACTTCTTGACAACTTCTCCTTGACATTCATCATATACTGTAATTACATTTCCTGCCGTTCCTTGTGTTGCAGATTTGCTCGCTATTACAGAGATCCAGGTGGAGAGACTTATCGCTCACTGTTTAAAGTGTTTGGCKTTCGATTCGATATCATGGTTAATGGGGAGGTAAGGCTCACTGTTATTACTAATTTAGTATGACATGTCAAATATAAAGAATTTTATTGACGTGATTCTGATTTGCATGTCGGTTGTTGCTTGTTGGTTTCCAGGCAGGGAAATTCAGTATTGTGCCCACGGCGGTGAACATTGGCTCTGGAGTTGCTTTAATGGGTGTTGTAAGTATACCTTCCTGTAATTCGAATGAAGAAGAAAGAGAGACACAGTGAAACAAAACCAAACAAAACAGCAAAAATGAGAGTTGGAGGAAGTGGTAGTATTTAGAAGGTGGCTGTGAAACTGAAGAACAAGCTACAGTACACTCGTACACTTGAAAAGTAAATAGGCATTAAAAAWTTGTAATAAAGTCCATATTTCCATCATCCATATTATTTTTGAAACAAATTGTACATGTACTGCATCAGAGTCCTCCAGTGTGCGAGACTTTGTCCTGTACACCTTCTTCTTAGCGTAGSCCCACAGGAAGAAAAGCACATGGAGTGAGATCTCGACTTCTTTTTGGCCATTCATGCACCTGCATCGTCCCAGCCAACGTCCTGAAAAATGCTGGAGGACACACTGGAGGACTTGGTGGGACGAATTCAGGAGATTCCCAGCAATCTGCCAAACGGCTTCCTTCAGAAGAGGGTGCATCCCATACCCGGCTGGTTGACGCCACTCGTGCCTATGTTGAAATTTAAACATTTGCTTTTATTTTCCTCTGTAATAAAGTACATGTACAATTTTTCAATATACAGTATTTGTATTAAAAATATGGACTTTATTACCAATATTTAATGCCTAGCTACTTTTCACCCACCCTGTATATGCCCAAACCATAATGGACTATGGGCTATCACACCCATATGAGCCAGATTTTGCTGTTATAATCTTTTTGAAGGCTTTGACCTCTAGCTATGTGGATTAGTGTTCATTCAGCATGCAGCAGTGTTTGTGATGTCAGGCACTGAGGTCATGTGAGAAGACCTGGAGTGTTATTTGGCTTCTAGGTCATTCCAGAGATGTTCCGTGGGGTTGAGGGCAGGGGTCTGTGCAGGAAACCTGAGATCTTATCCTTCAACCATGTGTGTGCAAGGGTACTTTTTTGTTTATTCCATGGAAGAGGAATTGTAGTTGTATTATAGCATACAAAGACATTATGTACAGTACATTTGTGTGCTTCTAGTGGATTGTTAAAAAGTATGATMGTGAGATGTCTGTACAACTTTGGCATTATCATATGTACAAGTGATTATTGGTTGTCTGAGATTGGCTTTCACAACAAAAAACAAAAAAAAATCACCATTTGTGGGTGATAATCGGGTTCAGTACAATTCAATAAATGATTGCAACCTAGCAGTAGTAGGGGTTGAACTAGATGTTTAACAGTAATTACTACACACTATTAATTTCAGAAGCGACAATGGTGACGTGTAGAAAACTGGAGAGAACCGAAGGACCTCCACATGCTCTAAGAGACAATAAAAGCTCCAGACACAAGAGGGCACAATTGTATTTTTCATCATGAACAAACCTACCTGCAAATGTTAAGTCATCCAGAGTGACATTTTGATCCTCATCCTAGGGGTATTGATCATCTTGATATTGACAATCATTAGCAGCGAATATTGTCAGGTCAAATTGGAATGATGTCTCATTCACACTAAGTGTTCAATGATTCCGTTGCATTGATTTGATATCCTGCTTCATGCAAAGTTAATGAGCTGTAATAACCTGTACATCTGTTTCTCCTTTCCTTTTATTGCACAGGGTGTGTTCTGTTGCGACATGATCCTCATCTATGTGATGACTGGGAGCTCGTTCTATAGGAAGAGGAAGTTTGAGACCGTTGCAGCGTAAGATTGATTTTCAACTTTTTGTTGATCGATTCGAGGTGGTATCAAAACGTTTCGAGATTAGTTCAGTTTACAAAAAAAAGTACTTTATTACTAATTATTTACCTATTAATACTTTATTATTGTCTGGCGAGTATGGTGAATGCGGAAGTTCTCAGACAATCATGATGTACAAGTTGCCGAATAGTTTCAGGGGTCTTTCAGATCTCTCGTCATCTGACAGTGATGTTCTTATGTTCGTGAAGTGAAGGTGCCACTCKAAACACCTTGTACAACTTTGTACATTGGTGTAAACTTTCACAAAYCTTGCTGTCCATAATGAAGTCGCAGACGTGGTAACGCTCATGGTCAGAATAGCACCAGTTGTACAGCTTGTGATGAACACAGGAAGAGGTCTTTTGGCACACTGACTTATGTACGCCGGTGCTCACTGTAAGTGGCCGTGCAGCCTTGTGCTGCCATCTGTTGGCGCGTTACAGAACTCGAAACTTATTGAGAACACCRTGTATCATCCGATCTATGCTAATGTGCAAAATATGACTCTCTGTAGAAAGCCCGATGGACGGTCCAGAGAGAGGATGCGGAGAAGACACCATCGGCACGGCCACGATAGACACAAGAAAGAAGATAACCCAGACGTGGAGAACCAACTTCTGTCTTCCTCGCCGACTCGCAGTCCGAGAAGACACAAACATCACAATCATGAACAGAAGCAAGTTAAGGATGCAACATCCAAATCTCACCGTAGTCCTGAAAGAAAGGATGCGGCTCAGGCGTCCTCATCCAGGACGCCATGCAGTCCAAAGAAATAAAGCAGCAGATGAGGAAATGGAAATTGTTTAAGGAGGGAACTCCTGTATACTGTGAACGAAGTGAAGAAATGAAGGAGAGGACAATGAGGTGCTGCTCCAAAGTTGAACAATTTTGTGTTAACCGTAGCTGTAGAATCAAACCTAAATTAAATTACTTTTTTTTTTTTACATTGCTTACTTTCTTCCTTACACCCAAGGAATAAATTCTCCAGAATTTAAAGAATATAAAGATGTCTGAAATGTTCTACATGAAGTATTGAATCAAGATCTTCTGCAAGTCTCTACAGTTTTTTATTATAGGATGAAGGCTGTCCACACAGTCATTTTGAAGAGGAAGAAAAAAAAAACCCTGTTCTAATTAAGAAACATTTCACATTTTGGGGAAAAAGTGTTTAAATAAATTTACTCTGTGTTTYAGGTCAAAGCATCAGATAAATGCATGAGATTCTTTTTTTTTTCATGGCCACCAATTAATCTAGAGTTGGCTGGTTTAAACAGTATTTTTTTAATGCTTGAAAATATGTGAAATAGAGGTCACATTAATTGCTATATTACTTTGTAATATTTGTAACTGTTTTTTTTTACACATACTTCCCTTACATTTTAAATATTATTAATGTAAACGTGAAATATGCATGGTTAATAATCTAAAGGGAGTCAAAGAGATAAATAAACAACGATCGCTGTAATCATACGAGTGATTTATTGTTTAAAGGAAATATTCACACACACACACACACACAATGCCAGATAAGTCAAGAGTTGTTAAGATGGATAATTTATATTTCTCATGATGGAATATTGGTTTCTTTTCAGGAAATAAAGATACCATTTGTCATACAAGTATGCTACATTTCTAACTCTTAGATATAACATATTAACATTTGTGTTGACTTGTTTTTCTGAGCATTTATTGTTAAATTTTCCCACCAGTAGATTCATTCCATTGATGTGCATTCTTGATAACGTTAGAGAAAAGGGGTTTTTCTTTTGGGTGAAGGAAACTAAATTAACATTAGGAATCTATTTCTAATTGATCATTTAACTATCATTCAGAAGCAACAATCCTCCCCTTTTTAATTGAGTGTTATTTAATCCTAATTAAAGCTAAAATTAAAGACTTGTTAGCAAAACCTGTGACTGTGATAAACATTGTGCATCAAGGTGGTACAGCAGGCAGCATGTCTAGGTTCACAGCTCCAGGTTCCTCAGCTTAATCCTGAGCTCTAGTTACCGTGGGTGTGTATGGAGTTTCACATATTCTCCAAAGCGGTATGGGTTTTCTCCAGGATCTTTCTCCTAAAAACAGCCAGTCGGTGGACTGATTATGCAGCATGACCCATGTGTGTCCTGTGACTGACAGACATCTCATCCAAGGTGTGTTCCCAAGATAAGTTCCTGATCCACTGACTGAGGATAAAGCTCTTACTCATGATTGAAAAAATAAATAAAACGGATCTGGTTAATGACTTCATGCTTCACCTTGACCTTTAGAGCCTAGGTCCTGAGTCACGTCCGAATCACTTCAGTGCAATGAAATACAAAGGAGAAATGAAATAAACGTTAGATTCAATGAACATGCTGAACCTAGAGGGATTTGTTAACCTATGCACMAATGCACATCTTCAGTAGTGTTGCTCTTCAGTACACATGCACCATTCCGTACAGGAAAGTCCAGAAGAGCACATAGGTGAACAATCCGCCTACGAGACCTCCGGTAAAGAGCAGACGTCTGGATTTAAAGCACTTGTTCCATCGTCGGCCGGCTTTAAGGATGAGTAGGACGGAAAGCAGGAAGGAAGCGAGGAAGTAGAAGATGAAGCCGTACAAGCCTGTCAGGCCCAGGATGCCCGCTGTGGCCCCAGACAAAGCAGACACTGAGGTGCGACAGTACTCCAGCACTGCGGCGTTCCCCCTCACTGCCACCTCGCTGATGAACTGCGGGCCCTCACGTTTAGCTGCCACTGCTGCCATTCTGTCCAAATCACTACAAAACACAAAACAGTGTTATTCAAGGGGTTGTCACAGTGGACCATCTGATCTGCACAACAACTTGACACAGGCGGTTTTTTTTTTTGTTTTTTTTTTGCACCAACTGACAATTCAGGGTAAAAATTCAGGATGTCTTTCCTGACACAATCTTCCCATTTTATTTAGGCTTGGAACTAGCACTGCATCCAGTGGCTGAGGTTTGGGCATTGAATGGCAAATGAACTCAGGCCTTACGCATTGGCAGGGGGACACCAGTGCCCAAATCCAGGGTTTTTAGTGTAGTTTGTAATTTTGCTCACCGCCTATACCATTTTATCAGAGTTACAGGGAGCCTGGAGCCTAACCCAGGCGATTTAGGGCGAGAGGCATGATAACAACCAAACGCAGGGCACACACACTAAGGACAATTTGGGAACACCAATTTTGTCTCGACACTGTGTGAGGAAACCGGAGAACGTTTTACACAGTTCAGTGTGGGGTCGCCACAGTGAACCACAGGTTTTTGGGAATTATACCCGGGCCTACCACATGTGAGCCGAAAAAGCCACCACTAATGCACATGATTAATACACATCAATAACCTTTTTTTAAACCACGTGACTGCACCTGCAAACCCTCTTTCATCTCCATTACTCTATTCTTTTCACCAACTTCCGGTTTGCTCCTGATGATTAGCTTACCGTTTGGATTAAAGATTCASGCGATTAGGAAACMWTACAAGCTCCACTGATGTTAAATTATACGCGTATATCATATATTCACGCCAACATTAAAACGTGTCAACATAACTATTGTGGAAAATATATACGTTTCCTTTTTCTTCTGCAACAAAAACGAGACGCTCGTCATTCCTCGGCCGCCATCTTGTTTCCGTTTCCTTGCTGGACAAAATGACAGAAAAAAATGCTCTTTTAATAAATTGTACATATATATATTTTATCATATATAAATTAATAAAATTTAAATATACTTAGTTTGGTATGTATCTAGTATAATTTAAGCGGTGATTTATTGTTTTTTTTTTTTTAAAAAAAATACAAATATATTTTTACAAAATCCTAACTTCTCTACGGTGTCCTCAGAGGAACAAAAAACATTCACAATTTTTTTGAGTTCAATCCAAACCGCTGACTACATCCTACATCAGCGCCCTATCTAGGAACCGAAGTAACAGCTCCTACACACTTTACTTAGTGCACTACTTTTTGAATAAACAGTGACTTGCTTTCTATATAATAAAGCCTTGGTACCTACAATTATTTATTTTAAATCTAATTTTATTTTTCTAACGTTGTTCACATGTTTACGGTTTCAGATCAATCATATATATCGTATAAAAAACATTGTGAAAGAAAATGCCTGACCGTTGCCCTGGCGACCACGGTGGCCATAGAGGAACAAACTCTACTGTAGTTCAGTTCACTTCCTGCATCAGCGCTCTACAGCTCCTCCCTCTATTAGGTGTAATTAATCACATTTAAAGAACTATGGCTGAGTATGTTTTAGGCATTGATTTGGGAACCACCTCGATCAAGGTTGTGTTGTTTGACACCCGATCAAAGACCGTGACGCACAGCTGCAGCTTACAGACCAACTCTTACGTCATAGACGACACGCATGAACACGTAGGTTTGATTTATCTGTACGTTAACTTTTGCGCAATAACACATATGACAGTTGCATTTTCTATGGTTTATATATTTGTATATATATTTCCCAGGTCAAGGAGCAGGACCCTGTAAGGATCATTGACACTCTTGACCAGTGCATGTGTGCTCTTCCTAAGGAAAAACTGCATGACGTCAAATGCATTGGGGTATCAGGACAGATGCATGGGGTTTTATTCTGGAAATCTAACACAGGTGCACTTTACACCACTAACACTAGACTGAACCCAGTGTATTCAGTTGTTGTTTGTCTTTTGGCTGCACATTGACTTCCTGACGCAGACCTCAAGTTTTATCCGGGTGTAGGACCGGCATTGCATCCAGTGTCTGGGGTTGGGGCATTGGATGGGATATAGCACTGATGTAGGATGTAGTCAGAGATTTGGATTGAACCACAAATTGGGAGCTTTTTGTTCCTCTGTGGGCACCGTAGTGAAGAGGTAACACATTAAAGGATTTGATTATGTTAAAAATAAACAAATAATTGTCTGGAAATCAAACCTGGGCCTTCCACATAGCAGGTGGTAAAACCTACCATTGAGCCATCAATGCGCAAATTCAGGGTTTTCAGTGTAGTTTGTAATTTTGCTCCTAACGCACTCACCCACTCACTCTTCGTCTATAACACTTTATGCTGTATGCAGGGTTGCGGGGGGCCTGGAGCCTATTCCAGGAGAATTAGGGCACAAAGGATGAAGGGTGCCAATCCATCTTAGGTCACACACACATGCACACTCTCAATAGGGGCAAATTGGCAACACCTAACCGGCTTGATATACCAAGAAGGCCTAACCAGTGGTTGGAGAACTTTAGGTCATGAAAGTCATGAATGACTTTTAAGTTTATTTTTTGTATATTTTTTCTGTACATAGTGATCTGTTTGTCATTGGTTCATGGTTTCCTAAACAACCAACAATATAATTCAGTTTCCTGATGATAATATGAATGTTCATCTCCTCCTAAAAAGAACAATTTAGTCATGTAGTCTGCCTGGATCTCTCAGCTCCCCCTTTCTACAAAAAAAAAAAAAAAGTTTAGAAACTATGGGTCAAGTAGGTGTAGGTGTCTTTTCTCCAAACATGATCTAACAATGTAAATGAGCTCTAACTTTAATATTACACATGTGCATCATTAACCAGTGTGTTCTTAGCTTTTAATGTTTTGCATTGAAGCCAGATCTGCATTAGGAACTTCAAATTTTATGTATGACTAATACTGTACATACAGATCAGATGATCCAAGTGTAATTTTGTCTTCTGTTCCCTTTGCAGGCTGTGAGTTGTACAGTAGTCATGGAGAACATAAATTTAGACCTCAGAATGTGAGTCATCTGATCACATGGCAGGACGGCCGCTGCACTAGTGATTTCCTGTCTTCGTTACCCAAACCCGAGTCACACCTGAATGTAGCTACCGGCTTTGGTTGTGCCTCCATCCTCTGGTATACCAAGCACAGGTCAGAAAGCTATTTGATGTCATTTGTAGTTTCCATCAATCCTTTGTTTTTGCACGTGAGAAAACCTGCATATTATGTGGGATGTTCAGCTCAAATCTGGGAATTTTGATTGTGAAGAAATACAGGACATAGTTATGAGTGTTAAAATTACCATTCTATTTCTATATAATCCCCTACTACACTAAAGCACTTATCCCAGTGTTTCACTAGTGCTACCATCAGGGTACGAAGATTTCTCAGTGCACCAATGCCATGATCGGACTGCCCAATAACTCCCAGCTGATTTCCTGTAATATACACGTTGTGCAGTGGGCAGTAAGAACATTGTTCTGATCAGACTGGTTTTTTTTTTCTGGAATGTTCCACTCGCTGAATGTTCATGTGAACAACTGCAGCGGGCATCAAGTCACCACCATGAACATTTGGCTTTCTGATAAATGTTTGTACCATTTAAATGTCTTACTGCCTTTCTTATCCCCATACTGTGTTTGAAATCTTCTGTAGTAAACTTCAATCCATTTTACACCTTCATTCATGAGAAATTTCATTACAAATCCTGGTTTGACTTGACCACACCTCACATTATTATGAACCATTTTCCAATGTGTTTCACTTTTCTAAAGATGCATTTCTATTCATTTTAAAAGTGTATATAATATAATTGAAGTCTAAACATAAATTATGTCAAMTTATACCACTGTTCTTAATTTAGCTTTTTGTTTAATGGAAGTGTGGAATAATTGGGCAGAATTACTGTCCATGATCCCTTCATTTTATTTAGAATTTTGGACGCAAAATTCAAACGCCTCAATTTTTATGTCTTTAAATATGTTTTTAAATTTGCCTAGCTGTGATGGTAAATCTTGACCATCATTGGTGAGCATTGTGCATTATTACTATAGAGGGGGAAGCCATATGGCTATAGAAATAAAGAACAGCAGTTTTAGTGGGCCAAAAACCGATCCTTGTGGCACACCATCCTAAACTGTTTAGGCTGTCCACTGACTCAAGTTAAATCCAAGCTATACAGAATCAGTCTGTCGGAACTGACGGTGTACATTAAAATATTGTAAATGGTATTAAATACTAAATGCTTCAATGGTATTTAATATCTGAACTTTGACATATAAAATTTTGGGTCATAGAAATCAGGAAGTGAGGAATAACTATAAACTTTTCACTTTGATTGATAGTTTACTATATGACCAAAAATGTTGCTTAGCTACCTGCTCATACAAGCTTCAGTAGGATTTCTGTTTCATAAATATTATTTTTACTTAAGAATGTACAGTGGTTGGCATCCATACAATTTCTCTTATTTATATTTTTATCTATAATCTACCTTAAAATGTATATTTTACATAGAAAGCATACATTGGATAATGAATACTAGCTGTAGAGTTCATTGGTAAGATCTATCTTGTTCTAGTGATAGTGTTATTCCCTCTACAGCCCTGAATTTCTTTCAAAGTTCAGTGTCTCAGGAACCATCCAGGATTATGTGGTGTCCATGCTGTGTGGTTTGGACATCTGCTGCATGAGTGCACAGAATGCTGCTAGTTGGGGCTACTTCAACACCATCAGTAACAAGTGGAATACTGAGATGTGAGTACAGAGTGCAGTTATAATTGTGTGAAAAAGTGTTTGCCCCCTTACTGAACTTCTTTTAAAAAAAAAATCAGTAAGGAGGCAAACACTTTTTCCACACCACTGTACATCTTTGTGTAGAGGTCACAATGTTACTATATGACTTCAGCAATAGGATTGTGCAACAAGTAAGGAATTAAACACTTTGGATTGCTGTTATAGGAGAATGATCAATGAACATGCAGCCTGACGTTACGCAGTTAAGGCTGGATTAAACGTGCCTTTAACTGTACGTACTATAAACGTATGCAAGATGGTTGTCGAGAGTAATGTATCTCAAATCACATGCATAATGTACATAATATACAGTAGTATCCTACACTGTTCTTAGGTTCTGGCTTTCCTACTAGTGTTCAACAAATATTTTCAACAAATATTCAGTATGGTATTTACTGAAATGAATGTTTTATTGTTAGTCTGAGAGGAGCAGGCTTCCCGGTGCACTTGTTGCCCATGGTGGTGGATTCTGGGTCTATAGCTGGTCAGACCCGCTTTGAGTGGCATGGGATTCCTGTTAACACACCTGTAGGAGCCGCTCTGGGAGACTTCCAGTGCAGCGTTTACTCCTGTATGACGGATGAGACAGATGCAGGTATGGCCGTGTTACTTATGGTTTCGACCAGATCTATAATCCAAAAGTCTTGAGTCGCCACTCATTTCTTCATATTAAATGAAATGAAATGAAGGAGATTAAATTAAAGATTGGGAACTAATGGTTTACTGCAACAGGTGGCAAAATGCCTAAAGATACAATTTAAACACTTATCGAGTTATCTGGGAATTTGCACATCAACTTCTGCTTCAAATTCGAAAAAAGCCATAGTCAGCTACAGGGGACATGAGGATCAACTCTGGAATCACTTTTAATTCTTGTGTCTGACAGCTTTTGCAGGTTACACCCAACTGTTCAAAGTAGATTTAACGAAGTGAGTGGTGGATTTATGTAACAATCAGCAGCAACCTCATTTCCCCTCTCGTCTGTTCCAACCACTTAGCATTCAGCATCACCAGTACACTAATACTAGTACACCCATCTGATCATCTGTCATCATCTGCACCTGTTTCTCACTGGTTCATGCCTTAAGTTAGATGTTGTTTATGCATGAATGATTCATAGGTCACTGTGAAACTGAACTGAAAACAAGAGCCAAAATGTCTGCATCAGCTGAGTCCATCAGCCAATCTGCATCGTCAAGTGAAACCGTCCCCAGTCATCACACACATCACTAGCAGACCACATAGGTCCTCCATGCGACAGGAGTTCCAACTAGAAGTTGCGGGGCACCAGAATGACACATGGCTTCAGAGGGCAGAGGGGGTCTGGATCATTGGTAGCCTATGTGCACCATTTGTAGTTCGAAAAAAGGGATGGAGAGAGAGTGCGGTTAGATTTGGTCATAGGCGTATAAGGCAAGTGTATATTTCACGCAGAGTGCAAGCATGAGTGAATCTGCACTTCTGGTAGGAAGGAGGGTTGCCATAACCCTACTTGTCATGAGCTCCACTAGTTGGCTGCCCATTCAGTGTCAAGAGCCAGCTAACCCTCTGAGAGGAAAGTATTCTGAGGATCTTCCCTTCTTCAATATACTACCACAGACACTCAAGATGGTCTAACGATTCTCTGATTGATGTGAAAGAAGAACACAATCACRCTATCAGAGAGGACAACCAGTTTTGCAATATGATTTGAAATTACAATCTTCTGATCTCCTGATGCTTTTCTGTTGCACCACGTCCACCACCGGTTTTTAGGTACATTTCACGTCTCATATTACAGCAGATTCAAATCAGATACAGAAATCCTTGCAGCTCTGCTTCAATAAACAGGAGAAAAATACTAAAAAGTGATCCTAGATTTGATAAGTGAGTCTTAGAAACACCAAGATGTGGCGATAATTTTAAAATGTTTTGTCATACATATTAAAGAACTGTGGTACACTCTGGTATTATTAGTGTAGAGTGTTTGCAAAAGTTGGCATAACTTTTTATGCCATAATTGGAAAAGGTTGTTCAAATMGCACTTGCTGGTAGAGTATCTCTACACTACATGTGGTTTGTCTTGAATGCTGGATTCCCCTTCTTTAAACTTCTTCATCCACTTGTGCATATTATTCTGGTCAATGGTGTCACCTCTGTAAAACATTCTGTACCACAATGTAAGACCATCAACTGTGACAAAGAGGATTCGAGTGTTGGGCTCAACAAGGACACAAATGCGTCACTTGTTATGGAGACTATGATGAGTAGTAGTTTTGTATAGAGGAAGAGTTACCAAGTCTACCAACACAAGCAATTTGAAAGACCCATGTCAGTTAATAAAAAGTTATGCCCACTTATGCATTTGTAATTCTTATCATTTGCACACTTTGTCATTTACAGTATTAAACATGAGCACTTCAGCACAGTTGACATTCTCCATGCCTGCTGATTTCATCCCTGCGAGTGTGCCAGATGCCCTCTCCCCCATTGCTTACTTCCCTTATTTCCACAACACCTACCTGGCCGTGGCCGCTGCACTCAACGGAGGCAATGCCCTGGCGACGTTTGTCGAAACGCTGACTTCTTGGATGAAGGAATTTGGTAACTATACTGTGTATTTAATGCTACAATAATCTACCCTGATATGCTTTTCTCTTTCCTTGATAAACAAGTTTAATGATCCTCTTTAGGCTTGCAGTGTTAGCTCTTCCCAAACAAAACAGAGTATCTATGCTCATCCAGTTTACCTACTGTACAGTGTGTTAGGTTACATTTCTCTCTTCTTCCTAATTGTGCAGGATTGGAGGTCAGTGACTCTGCAGTGTACTCCAAGCTGACCCAGTGTGCTCTAACTCAACCCAGCACTGACCTCTGCGTCACCCCGACCCTGCTTGGAGAACGGCACGACCCAGGCAGCCTCGCTGCCGTGTCCAACATTTCCCCAAACAACCTTTCTCTGGCTCACGTGGCTCGTGCTCTTTGTACAGGAATGGTAGCTAACCTAGCCACCATGATGCCCCCTCACTTGCTGTTGGGTGCCGGAGTGAAACGGATTATGGGTAGTGGGAGCGCTCTGTCTCGGAACGAAGCCTTAAGACAGGAAGTCGAGCGAGCGTTCCCTTTTCCTGTGGTCTACGGGAAAGATGTGGACTCCGCAGTCGGAGTGGCAATGGTTTTTAATGACAAGCTTTTAGGAAAAGACTGATTTAAGAGTTGGCCACCTACTTAGAATGCACAATAGATACATCTTGTTGCTTGCATTTCTAAATATAAAAACTAAATTCTGAATCATCTTAATCTTTTAAGACATTAATTACTTTTATTTTGGGTCCACAATAAAATCTTGTTCATTCCATTAAYGTTCCATTAATACAGTATGAGGGTTGTTTACGTCACACTTGTGAATGAAGATTTAAAACCAACTGACATATACAGAAGAGTTCAAACACAGTATGATGATGAGCCTCTTAGCTGCAGTAAAATATTTAAATGGTGCAAACATTTGAAAGGAGGCCGTACATTTGTGAATGATGATACCGGCCAAGATGGCTCAGCGCCCACTTGTCGCCACTTGCGGAAAAGACGCATCTGTCTGTGGAAACTGTACACACAATCATTCACCAACACCACTTGCACATTACAGGAACTTGGTTGGGAGTTAATGCCACAGCCCTGTATAGTCCTGATCTCACTCATTTCACAGGTTTAGGGCATTAAAGGAATTCCTGAAATGCTGGGATAAGTGCATTAGTGTAGCAGGGGATTATATAGAGAAACAAACTTAGTTACATACTTAGTTAATTTTGTTAGTTAGTAACACTAACTTTAACTGTGTTATTTTGCACTGTCTAAAGTCCCAGTTTGACTTGAATAGCCCTCTTACTTCAAGTATTAAATGTATGTAGAAGATTTACCAGAATTACTAGATGTTTTTGGGACTGTAATATATTATACTGTAATTGTTGTTTACTTATTATTAATTATAATAATTTATTATAAATTTATTTTCAGTTTCCTACCTTTTTTTTTTGGATCAGATCCCTCATGGCATTGTTTGTGCTAAATGAGCAGATATWCTGCCTTTCTTAGTTTCTTTTCTTTTTTGTAGACATATTTTGTAATTGTACTGTAACATTAACTATTTTTTTAAAGATGAAATACAAAATATTCTGTACATGTGTAAATGACACATTCTCTCTCTCTCTCTCTCTCATAGTAATGTCATCATTAAAGATTATTTTTTAAATGCAGTGAAAAAATGTGAACACTACCTCTACTTGCCTTGCCAAATGCTTTGTCAGAACCTTTTATTTAAAGCCAGTAACTAACCAAATGCAATTAAATATATTTTTTAAACATGACATTGAGTTCACTGATTTTTGTGAACTCAAATGGCCTCTACAGTCACCAGATTAGAAACAGGGCATCACTGGGATGTGGTGGAACAAGTGATTTTCGTCATGGATCTGATCAGTTCATGATTGTTTTATATAAATTTAGACTAATGTGTGAGCTTGACCATCTACGTCATATRGGATATATCACAGTACACATCTGTGCTGGTGGGTTTATTACCACATTATAATCACCCTGTGGTAAGAAAATGAAAATGCAGTTAGATGATTAGGGTGGAGAGATAATGCAAAAAAAAAAAAAACCCACAGCTTCTACATGAACATGAGGCTTGCTAGCAAGGGGCTGWCTAATTAAATGATGTGCGACTTGATCAGTTGCTCCGAACGCTTATCATGGGGCACTAAAAAATTTTTTCTTTAGCACCAGATTCTTCTGCGTTCACCTTGAGAAAACGCTCAATACAGGCTGCACACTCAAAGACACCACAATGTTTTTTTTTTTTTTTTACAAATAATAATCTGAAAAGTATGGAATGCATTTGTATTCAGTTCCCTTTACTCTGATACCCCTAACCATAATCCAGTGGAACCAATTGCTTTCAGAAGTCACCTAATTAGTAAATGGAGTCCACCTGTGCAAATACAGCTGTTCTGTGAAACCTTCAGAGGTTTGTTAGGAAACATTAATGAGCAAACAGGATCGTGAAGCCCAAGTAACACATCAGWCTGGTCAGGGATAAAGTTGTGGAGAAGTTTAAAGCAGGGTTAGGTTATAAAAAAAATCTCCCAAGCTTTAAACATCTCACAGAGCACTGTTCAATCCCTTATCTTAAAATGGAACCGACAGGCCAGGCAAGGAGAGCATTGATCAGAGAAGCAGCCAAGAGTCTCATGGTAACTCTGGAGGAGCTGCAGAGATCCACAGCTCAGGTGGGAGAATCTGTCCACAGGACAACAATTAGTCGTGCACTCTACAAATCTGACCTTAATGGAGTAAACAGTAGCAAGAAGAAAGCCATTGTTCAAAGAAAGCCATAAGAAGTCAATTTTGCAGTTTGCAGAGGGAGTAGCAAACATGTGYAAGAAGATGAGACCTAAATTGGACTTTTTGGCCTTAATGCAACCAACAATGCACATCACCCTGAACACACCTGCCACACTGTGAAACATGATGGTGGCAGCATCATGCTGTGGGGATGCTTTTCTTCAGCAGGGACAAGGAAACTGGTCGAGTTGATGGAAAGATTGATTAGAGTCTGCAAAAGACCTGAGACTGTGGTGGAGGTTCACCTTCCAGTAGGACAACGATCCTAAATAGACAGCTACAATGGAATTGTTTAGATCAAAGCATATTCATGTTAGTATGAGCTCAGTCGAAGTCCAGACCTAAATCCYTTTGAGAATCTGTATCGCATTTTCKAAAATGAATGGGCAAAAAATGCACTTTCTAGATGTGCAAAGCTGATAGAAACCAAAAAGACACACCAAAAGACTTGCAGCTATTATTGCAGTGAAAGGTGGTTTTACAAAGTATTGACGCAAAATTTTTGAAAACCATTTATAATTTTTCTTCCATTTCACAATTAGGTGCCACCTACCAAATTAGGTTGGTCTACCAAAAATACATTCACSTTTGTGGTTGTAACATGACAAAATGTGGAAAGTTCAACAAGGGGTATGAATACTTTTGCAAGGCACTGTATGTGTAGTTTGGTGTAGTTCTGCATTGTTTTATATAAAACCATGGTCCCAGGAAATGCTGTACATCGAAGAGCCAAGTTTTGTGAACATTTTTTTCATCTCAGGTCTCTTTTTTTTTCTTCTCCAGTTTTTTTTTGCATCCTATTACCTGTTTTTTTCCCCCTTCCTCAGATTTGTTAAAAAAAATATATATATATATATATACATAAACGCATGTCCCTCTAGGGGCTCTGTACAGTCATAAACAGTAAGCTATGCCATGAAATGTTTATATGACTGCACTTCCACCATTTTCAGTACTGCTTAGAGTATCTCATTTGTGAATTTTCTTTATCTGGATATCACATGATAAATTGAGCTGTGTCTGTGTGTGTGTGTGTGTGTGTGTGTCTGTGTGTGTATGTGTGTGTATGTGTGTGTGTGTGTGTATGTGTGTGTATGTGTGTGCGTGCATATAAGTGTACAGAAGTGTAGTAATTCATGCCATAGGACAAACCACATCTGCTGTGTACGTGCAACAGGAAAAAAAACTCTTTAAGATGGAATCTGTTCAAGTAAATTAAATATTAATAACTAACTTTTAGCAAAAGGCGGCACAGTGGCCTAGTAGTTCGCACTGTTACCTTGCACCTCCAGAGAACCGGACTGGGTTCTCCGGTTTCCTCCCATAGTCCAAAGACATGTAGATTAGGCTAATTGGTGTTTCCAAATTGCCCATTGTGTGTAAATGAATGTGTGAGTGTATGGACTGGCACCTGTCCAGGATGTATCCTGCCCCATGCCCTAAGACTTCTGGTATAGGCTTCAGCCCCCCCCCATGACCCTATACACAGGATTAGGCAGGATAGACGATGAGTGAGGGGGTGAGTGAGGGCTTTTAACAAGATTCTGATTGAATTTGCACAGAATGTGTGATCATGATTGTTATTACTTACAATTTTACACTTTTTTTAAAAAGAAGAAAAAAGCCCTCTCAATCCAGATTAGCTATCGTAAACTCAAACTGAGGTATGGAAGAGCATCTTGGAATGCATAAGACATCCATCCTTGAAGTAGATGAACTACAGCAGCAGGAAACCACACCGGGTGCCCCTCCGGATGGTTTGAATTTGGCATACCATGAAAGCATGGATCCATCCTGTCTTGTGTCAACAGATTTGCATCATAAAAGTGCATTGATAAATCTGCAGCAACTGCATGATGTTTTCATGTCATGGGCTAAAATATTTTGCTGAATCTATGCCATGAAGAATTAAGGCAGCTCTGAAGACAAAAATGGGTCGGTCAAACCCAATACTTTCCCAATGCGTACCTAATAAAGTGGCCAACGAGTCTATAATATTATAATAGAGAAAAACAGTTCATGGTTGTTCAGGTTTATGTAAAATTAGACTAATGTGCGAGCTTGACCATGCGCGTTGGAGATATCACGTACACATCTGTTCCGGTGGGTTATTATCACATCATATCACACTGTGGTAAGAAAATGAAAATGCAGTTAGACGATTGGGGTGCAGATATAATACAAAAAAAACAACAAAAAAAAACAAAGAAAGCTGCTACATGAACATGCTAGGAGGGGACTGATTAACTAAATAAATGTGTGACATGATCAGCTGCTCATAACTCTTATCAGCACCAGATTCCTCTGTGTTCACCTCGAGGAGACCTTCAACTTGTCCCTTCACACACACCAGCACCATAGTGAGGAAGGCCCAAAGTTTATGAGAAGGCTGAGAAAGGCTCACCTTCCACCTCACATCCGCACAACTTTCTAGAGAAGGCCTATCAAGAGCACTTTGAGTAGCTGTATCACTGCCTGGTTTTTCCAATCAAATTGCAAGGCCATGAGGACAGCTGAGAAGATCATCGCAGTCTCAATCCTCTCMGTCCCAGACTTTAACAAAACATGCTGCACACTCACACCTCTTATACAATCTTCACCCTCATGCTGTCTAACAAAATGTACCGAAGCTCACAAAGTCAGATTGAGTAACAGTTTTTTCCCCCCACATGCCATCATCAAGGGACTGGATTGACACATTTACAATACATTTACAATTACCCCAACACACACATACACACACTCTTCCATTCCACCATTTTTGGATTATATTCACTATATGCACTAAATGCACTAAACATAATACATAATAACCAAGCAGCATATTAAGTTCTGTGTTGTTTTGTAATACCGTGGACCCGGGGAATGCTATACATTCTTGAAATGCCAGTAACAACCATTTAACATGACTTGACTAAATATCGGCTATGATGTTTCAGATAATGAAACACTTAATGTCATATCATACACCTTCCTCCTTTCTTTTACATAATATTTGCAAGTGATTACTTCCTTTGACAAGCTATTTATTTCATCAAACAAAATACAGGGCTTCTGTTTTTCAGTTCATGATGCACGAAAATCTGTGTATATACAGTATATTGATAAAAGTATTCACTCACCCATTCAGATCATTTAATTCAAGTGTTCCAATCACTTCCATGGTTACAGGGGTATAAAATCAAGCACCGAGGCATGCAGAGAGCTTCTACAAACATTTGTGAAAGAATGGGTCGCTCTCAGGAACTCAGTCAATTTCAGGGTGGTACTGTGATAGAATGCCAGTCCAGTGGTGAGATTTCCTCACAATACAGTCAACTGTTAGTGGGAGCGTTTGGGAAAGACAGCAATTAATATTGTAAAACCATGTAAAATCACAGAGCAGGGTCAGTGTTGAAATGCATAGTGCACAGAGTTTGCCAACTTTCTGCACAGTCAATAGCTACAGAATTCCAAACTTCATGTGGCCGTCAGATTAGCTCAAGAACAGTGCGTAGAATGCTTCATAGAATGGATTTRCATAATCGAGCAGCTGCATCCAAGCCTTACATAACCAAGTTCAATGGAAAGCATCGGATGCAGTGGGGTAAAGCCCGCCGSCACTGGACTCTAGAGATGTGTTCTCTGGAGTGACGAATCACACTGTCTGGCAATCCGATAGTCGAGTCTCGGTTTGGTGGTTGCCAGGAGAACTGTACTTCATTGTCCCATGTGAAAAGCTTGGTAGCCCCTTACTTCCCGTGAAAGGAACTCTTAATGCTTCAGCATACCAAGACATTTTGGAGAATTTCATGCTCCCAACTTTGTGGAAACAGTTTGGGGATGGCCCCTTCCTGTTCCAAAGTGACTGCGCACCAGTGCACAAAGCAAGGTCCATAAAGGCAAGGATGAGCAAGGTTATTTTGGAAGAACTTGACTGCCTGCACAGAGTCATAACCTCAACCCGATAGAACACCTTTGGGTGAATTAGAGTGGAGACTGCGAGCCAGGCCTTCTCATCCAATATCAGTGTCTGACTGTGTTTCCCATAAACACACTCCTAAAGCTTTCCCAGAAGAGTTGAAGCTAATTTAGCTGCAATGGGTGATCCAACATTATATTAAACTCAATGGATTAAGAATAGGATGTTACTCAAGTTCATATGCATGTGAAGGCAGGCGAGCAAATACTTTTGGCAATATAGTGTACATGTGTTACATCAATTTTTTTTTTTTACTCTTTCCACCACACTGTTTTCACTACTGCTTAGTTTTTCATTTTTGAACTTTCTTTATCCGGATATCACATGACGTGTGTGTTAGAGAGTGGCGGTACTTATATTGTACAGAAGTGTATTAGGAGAAACCACATCCCCCCCTGTGTGCGTGCTTCAGATCGTGAGGTCTTGTAACTGAAAATGAAAAAGAAAAAAAAAAACCCTACATGTTAAGATGGAACATGGTCAAGTAAATGAAATATAAATATATAGCATGGTTCTGATTGAAACTGAAAATAATTTATGTTTAATCATGATTGTGTTTACTCAATCCAGATTCGCCATATTAAACTCAGCTTTACAGAAGTTACCCCTACTCTTTCTCTCTCTTGCACTGTGATGTTTTGCAAGTTTTTTTTCTTAATGCATTAGTGCATTGTCAACAATTTAGTGATACCTAGAGAAAGATATCTTGCTAGCTAGCTAGATGATTTAAGATTTTTCCTACTTGAGCTAAAACCCAAGTTATTAACTAAGGAACAAATCCAATCCTCATTTATTGCTTTTGCAATTTGAGCGTGTATTATATTGTAACGGGTTATGTAGCACTTAGCAAGTTAGCACCCTGCATCAACAGACAGATTAAGCTAATAATAACTCTAATCATAAAGTAATTAAATACTAACTATTACCACTGTATCACCTGACATAATCAGTCTCTCCCCTCTTCCTCTGTCTCTCTTCCTACTTAAACACTTGTTCACTTCCTCCTTGTGCTGCTTTATCACGTTTAGCACATGGAAGACAACTCTTCTTAAGAAAACGATGCTGTAATATAATAAAAGGTGCAAATAGAGTTGGGGAACGAATTAACTTTAATGAGTGATTGGTATGTACAAATTCCTTATATGACTATTCTTATACTTTTATGTGTGCTATTATTTTAATTATGTAAATGTCTATAATTTCATGCCGTGAATGCTACAAAAACAACAGTTAGCAAATTTGGTTAATTATGGATCGCTGTAAATGCTTATAAAATATGCTTATAAATGTAAGTTTGCTTTATTTTTACTCTACCTATATTGAATCAGGTTAGTAATGTAATGTCGCTAAATGGTTAAAATACATAAATAAAGTCATATACGTATACAAATCTATAATATATTTTGCCTTTTTCAGGCAGATTTTTCCACAGTAAATTGTGCTATATGTGATGAGCATGCTGAGCGATTTCCTCAGGTATATATAGGCTTAAAATAAAACCCCCCATAACTTGAAATCTGTATCCAATCAATAGCTTTAATTCAGCTAATTAAATACACAATAAGTTGTAGCTTTCATCTCTAAAATAAAGATAGTCTTAAAAATGATTGTCCAGTGTAATGGAGTGTAATCATTAGGTTTTTCTTTTTTTTCTACGTCTTCCAAATAAATACCATCCCGGCTTTAAATTGACAACCTTGAAAAGATACATTTTTAAATAATGTTTTCAGAATATGTCATTAAATTAAATCAGAGCATGTCAATACATATGTTTTTATATACAGCATCACTGCAGTCGAATTATGTATTTTTCATGTACAATATATGTATTAAGATCTTCTTTTAAACCATGCAACCAATTTTTTTTTTTTTTTTATCAAGAAACGACCACACCCCAATGACGGTGCAAACTGTGATCTAGTCAGTCCATGCTCTGTGCTTTCTTTTCTTTCCACTAGTGAATATGTTGCATGCTCATGGTAGATAATAATTTTGCAGATGGTTTTTAATATCATGCAGTTACTAAGTTGAGCAGTTAAGTGTTGTTTAAGATCTCAACCTCTCGACCACTATTATGAAAAAACCCACAGAGGAAATATCTTGTGACAGAACGTTGCTGTCGGTGCTTTAAAGCTATTCTGGCAGCAACATTTTAGTAATATACACATCACATTTGCTTATTTATATGATATAAATACATTTCTTACATTTTTTGAGGATTATTGTGACATCATGTGAATTAGACCATCTGCATTTCATACAGTACACGCTTTTGGTTTAATATAACAGACAGCTGCTGCAGTAAGAAACTGCAAACGGAATTAGAATTTTTTTTTCTAAAGCCACTCCTACTTCTCTTTTTCTTCATTTTCTTTGTTAAGTATCTGATAACTATATGGCCTGTATATATATTGTGTATATACAGGCCACGTACTTACTGTATCATATGCATTTCATACACATTGTTTTCTTTTAAATGCTAAAGATGTCTAAGGTGCAAAGGAGACAGAGGAGAGTGATACTTAGTTATACTTATATTTAGTATTTAAATGGTGCCTTTATGATTAGAGTTATGATTAGCTTAACATGTCTATTTATGTAGGGTGCTAACTTGCTAAGTCCTTTTAAGCCTGTCAGTTAGCATGTTCTGATCTGGTGACTGAAAGGCTACAATAAACACTACGCTTAGTTTGTTTTAGTAAGTGTAGTTTGCACATCGCCTGGCCATCGTTTTCTGACCTTGTTTTTGTCTCCCACATTTGATACAATATTTATAAATTAAGCTATTTGGTTATGTCTATACTTGCCACCTGACAACAGATGGAGAAAAAAAAACATATCTCTCTCTCTCTCTCTCTCTCTCTCTCTCACTCGATATTTTGAGATCACTTTGAGATAAAGTTTGAGATCACTTTCTAACTTAATGGTAGTTCCTGACTGTAGAATTTCTTTCTACGTCATAAAGCAACAGTGAATGCGTCCAAWATGTACAATAATCTCCTTTGAACAGTTACTGTTTGAGATGTATCTGCTACTTATGATCTGGGTCTGAGGCTGGTAACTCTAAATGAACTTCTCCTCTGCAGCAGAGGTACGTTTTGGTCTTGCTTTCCTGGGAAGGTCTTAATGAGAGACAGTTTCATCAAGGTACTTAATAGGTTTTGCAAATGCACTTGACAATACTGGCCTTGCAAGAACTATTCCAGAAAGGGTGACTTAAAATAACATCTGACTGTTCTTGTTGTTGTTAAATAATTACCTAATTCCATATGTGTTATTTAATACCATCTTTTTTTTTTATTCAATAATACGTACATCCATGGATGCTTCTCCTTCAGTCATCTTGCAATGACTGGAGCATTTAGCTAGGAGGTGGTGTCATCAGATGGTTACCAACGATCCCAAAATGTTTCGACCCTTAACCATAACACTCTCCTGTTGGTGGGTCAGTAGTGGTGGCCAGCCACTACTCACTCCCTCCTGGCTGCCAGCTCAGCTCCTCCGTCCTGCTCCAAATCCAACAGGAGGCTCTCTCTGCTGCCTCCCCCAGCCTTCGCACTGCCTTCTTTCTCTCAGTCCCCCTCAATCCAATGTCTGTCAGTGTCAATTCTTTCCTCTCCAGAGAACAACAAAATAACTCATGCTTCATTTTGCGGATCACAAAATATAATCATATATAAAATGATATAATATGTACAGCCAGAACAAAACCTTTATTTCTTAACTTATAATTATTTACAAGCTTCTAACAATACTTTTTGGCACAACCGGTCAAACTACCTCATTTCTCAGTTCAGTTCACATAATTTATTTGAGAAATCAGGTCAAGGCTTTGTGATTGCCACTCTAATACATTCATTTACATGTCTTTATGACATTTTATTTCAACTTTAATTATACAATTGGGATCACTGTCCGGCTAGAATTTCCATGTATGATGTCTTGAGGTGTTGGTTGAGTAGCTCTAGAGTTTGTTCTGCCTCGCTCCTGAACAATGTGTCGTCTTCAGTTTGAAAAATTGCCCCAGGAGCTGCTTTTTTCTGAGATATTGGCTTGGGTACTTTAATTGTCTCATGTTATTTAGGGCAAAAATACAGGGTCCTTAAGGTACTTTTAAAGACACAGGTATTCTCCCAATTATGACTATTTATCAATTGACCAATAGAAAGCTCCTAAAGGTGATTCATTTGTGGACTCTTCCAAAAATAAAGTCACCTTGTTGTATGTAAACTTTAGACCCGATGACATTCCGATGTTATGAATTAAAGCTGAAATAAATTTGCTACTAAACACACTCACTCACATACTACGGACATTTTGGGAACGCCTAACCTACATGTCTTTGGACTGTGGGAGGAAACCGGAGTACCCGGAACCCACCAAGCACGGGGAGAACATGCAAACTCCATGCACACAGAGACYGGAATCGAACCTGGCCGGGGATCGAACCCAGACCCTGGCAGTGCAAGGCGACAGTGCTAACCACTACACCACCGTGCCGCCTGCTACTAAACAACTGTTTTAAAATGATCTCTTATGACTAATACATAGAGACGCCTTAACTGCCAAGCCAAAACTTATAAACATATAAATAATATTTTTATTTCTGCTTATGTCTATTTTTGTCTGTATACACAGAACTGTCACTACTTGATGTTTGCACATTGTTCTTTGCTGCTGTAACGTTGAAATTTCCCCACTGTGGGACAAATAAAGGTATATCTTATCTTATATATCATGGTAAGATGCATTTGGGATTAAATGTCTTATTTTTTGGGGGTATGTAAACTTTTGTATTAAAATGTAAATCGCTGTAAGTTGTATGATATACAACTCTCTTTACTATTGTGGAGACAATCACAGAAAATGAAAACAAATATGACTAAGAATGTATTATTTATATTAATAATGTTTCTAATAGTTTAAATGTCCTATTTTTACACAGGCCTGTGACACTGTAAAGAAACAACAAGGAATACACTGAAAAATATGGAAAAGTTTTCTTTGGAGATAGATGACAGGACAGATGAGGAGAGGGAATGGGACAAAAAGAGACAACGTCAAGCAGATACAAATGACAAACCACTAATGGACACTCACCTCCGTGAGGATCCTGGTGAGGTCCGTCCCCAAATCAGAATAAGAGCTGGCTTCTCTGAGTGAGTAAAAGGACTGTGTTTATTACAGCACTTTAGTACCTATAGTACAGTAGTAATGTTATACTTTATGCTTAATTAAAAAAAAAAAAAAWTTTTACATGGCTTTAATTTTCGGATTAAATTTGGAATTTATAGTTTTTCATCAGTTATTTCAACAGAATGCCTGCCAGCAACAATACAATAATGTTCATTTTTTAAATCAATTTTTAACGAATTTAAATTTATTTTCATCAAGCTTTGTGTAAATACTAATAGAACATATGAAACATGTTGTGGCAGTAGGGACACAATTTTCATTGTTAACTGTTAATAATAACATATTATTAAGTAATACTGTGGAGAAGACTTACATACTGTATAAAACAAATTTATGTATTACAGTAAAAACTCAGTTGAACTGATTTCCATGTTTTACAAATATTTAAACAGCACAAAGTTGATCAACCAATAGAACATCCAAACCCACACAGTACACTCTCATGTGTAAACCAGATCACATCATCGCTAAATGGCCAGTAAAACCTACTGACCCCGGCACAGTGCATTATTTAGACTAAAGCTCAACTCTTGTATCAACATCTAGAATGATGCAAATATGATGTACAGTCTTTTGCAAAAGTTCAGACACCCCTTGATAAATAACAGATTTTGGTGATTTTTTAATTGAAAAGCTGTTAACACAGTCTCTCATGAAAATGAGCAAGCATTGGTGCATAGT
Organism: Clarias batrachus; assembly: GCA_003987875.1. Taxonomy (NCBI): domain Eukaryota; kingdom Metazoa; phylum Chordata; class Actinopteri; order Siluriformes; family Clariidae; genus Clarias; species Clarias batrachus. The sequence goes on from QMIH01000747.1 coordinate 374,972, forward strand.
TACTTTGTATGTCATAAATTGAACGTTTGGGCACCCTACATAATCAGTACTTAGTAAGACCTCCTCTGGCCAATATCACAGACACTTATTATAGCCAGCTAAAAGTCTTTCAATTCTTGTACTTGGGATTTTCTCCCATTATTCCGTGCAAAAGGCTTCTAGTTCTGTAATATTCTTTGGTTGTCTTGCATGCACGGCTCTTTTAAAATCTACTCACAAATGTTTAAATCAGGGGACTGTGATGGTCATTCCAAAACCTTCAGCTTGCGTCTCTTGAGGTATTCCATAGTGGATTTCYAGGTYTGTTTKGGATRAWTGTCWTGTTGTAGAAGCCATCCTCTTTTCAGCTTCAGCTTTTTTACAGATGTTGTGATGTTACAGTAGCTTCCAGAATTTGCTGGTATTTAGTGGAATCCACTCTTCCCTCCACCCGTGCAATGTTTCCTGTGCCACTGCCTGCAACACAACCCCAAAGCATGATAGATCCACCCCCATGCTTAATAGTTAGCAAGGTGTTCTTTTCATGAAATGCTGCTCCTTTTTTCTCCAAACATGCCTTTGCTGATTGTGGCCAAAGAGTTCCGTTTTAACTTCATCAGTCCACAGCACTAGTTTCCAAAACACATTAGCCTTCTGTAGACGTTCTGTTGAATGCTTCTAACGTTGGATTTTATGAAGGAGACGCAGGTAAGGTTTTCTTCTGCTGACTCGTCCATGAAGGTCTTGTGGAACGGTGCACTCCTGAGWCTGCTAAATGTTCCTGCAAGTTTTTTGCAGTCAAATGGGGCTTTTGATTTGACTTTCTGACCAGCATGCGAGCAGTTCAGGAGAGTTTTCTTGGTCTTCCAGATCTCATCTTGACCTCCACAGTTCCTCTGAACTGACATCTCTTAATTACATTTCTCACTGTGGAAACTGCAAGCTGACAACGCTTTGCTATCTTCTTGTAGCGTTCTCCTGCATTTTCGGCATCAATAACTTTCATTTTCAGAGTCTTTCACAGCTGCTTAGAGGAACCCATGGTTGTTGAGTGTTCGCAAGTTTTGAAGAGTCAAAGTGTTTGTACAGTTTTGAAATTGCCATTTACTAATGACAGCTGTTGCCATGCATCAGGTCATGTTGCCATGCAAGCTGATTAAGGTCTGAAACCTTGTATAAAGAATTGAAGCGTCTGGAACTCTTAGGGTGTCCAAACCTTTGCACAGTGCCATAATTAATGTTTATTTATTTTTTGTTCAATTTATGGCATAAGAAGTAACTACGCATCAGTGTTGTGCATTTTTTCCATTTCCAAGAGAGACTGTGTTAACATCTTTTCAATTAAAAAATCACCAAAATCTGTTATTTATCAAGGGGTACCGTAGCTTTTGCCTATTGTACATTCACAGTCCAATTTTTCCTAGAGCAGACTTCATAACAGGGCTATTGTACTGGATCTCATGCTGAAAGTGTCACTACCTTGACATAGTGTCTTTCCTGAAGCTGGCTAGAGGTGTTGGAGTTAAAGATGTTGTAGTACTGACATTTTAGCTAATATTGCAGATAAGTGGCAGATAACAAGGTTTGATTTTAGCAAAATTTTACTCTTAGCATTTTATATTCATGAATTGCACAATAGTATTAATTTTATTTTCAAATGTGGCTCAAAATGTGTAATTCCTAAGCTTTCAGTAAAGATGCGCGCGTGTCAAGGACTAAACATTACGCCGATGCCTTTCCCATTTTAGCTGGGGTTTGGGTATTGGGTGGGAATCAAATTCTGCATGGCTGACAAAAACCCTACTACTGAGCCACCAGTGCATAGTTTCCAATAAAATGTACAATTGTAAAATCAGGAACAGCAATACATCCGTTACTAAAGTAGTAAACCGTGCATGAAGGGTTCATGTTTGTTCTTTCTGCAGTGCAATACAAGGGAAAAAATCCGAACCAAATCAGCAACAACGGTTTGACTTTGAGAGGATTGCTGACGCCGTGTCCAGTGGTGACGTCTCAAGACTGGAGGGCCTGGAGGAGTATCTGCAAAAATGTAACAAGACACTGACAAGCATGGATTGTAAGAAAACACCACATATCTGCACACAAAACCTACAACTCATCATCATGTGTATTTATACACAATACATGATTATAGATGCGATAGCATTATTATGTCCTATGTCCTTCAGATTGTCGCAAAGGGAAGACAGTCCTGATGAAGGCCCTGCTAAACATGAAAAATGGAGAAATAGTGGACCGCTTGCTGGGCATTGCAGAGAAAAATAATAATCTTCATGAGTTAGTGAACACAGCTCGCACAGATGATTGCTATAAAGGTGTGAATATTGGAACCTTTATTCATTTATGAACCTTCATTACCACATTTGAGATGCTACCATAAAGGTATAAGATTATTAAACAATATATTACTTCCTTGGGTAGAGAAAGTTCTACAACCTAAAGAAAATCTGCTTGGGGTAGTATTATTATACGGTATTATTCTACAATACCATTATTGTAGTATTATGGTACATTTCTTCCCCCTTAAGTGGGAAGAAGAAAGGGGAGCAGATGGTGCATTTAAACATAGCAACAATCAGGTTGCAGTCAGTTATTGATGTTGCTGGAATTATTATGCAACTGTTACCTAACTATTATTATGCAATTATTATCTAAAACATCAGAACATATCACGCCTTTGTTAGTCTGGTATCTTATTGTGCTTTAAAAAAAATTCTTCTATTGATTTTTAAAGCATTGCTTCAGTATACCTGACTGAATTTATTACACCATATGCTCTGCTCCATCATTGGGATCTGCCCCGCCCAGACCTAGGCTTTAATCTAAAAAAAAAAAAAAATGGGAGCATTCTCTAGGATGGTGTCAAGGCTCTGCAACTAATTCCCTCTTAACATTCGACACAATGAGTTTAAAGCAGCTGTAAAGACGCATCGTTTTAAATTTGCATAAAGTTTCAACTTTAGTGTTTGTTTTACTTATTCATATTTAATTTATCTATTTATTTACTTGCTTACTTGTATTAGTGATTTGACTTCCACATATCGATCACTGATTGACTCATCTTATTTAATTTAATTTTAATCTTCCAGAACTCAATTTCTTGTCTACTTATATTAAATCCTGTTTTAGTTTCTTACTTTTTATGTTCCATGTAAAGTTTCCTTGGTTGCTTGAAAGGCACTTAATAAAATGTATAATAATGTTTTTGTGGCAATGCACCTACGCAGTTTAATGCAAAAATGCTGAGTTTAAGTTTTAAGTACAAAAAAACGGTATAGTAAACTAATGCCTTGTGTTTTTTCTAGCGGGAACAAAACAAAACAAGGAAAAAAGTGTTGAGTTTTGTTGCACACAAAACCTTTAAAATTATCGCTATTATTAAAGATCATAAGAAAATGAGCAGATATTATGAGAAACGCAGCAGCTTCATCTCACGAAAAAAAAACATTRGTCTAATTTCTCTTGTACACAATACAAAACACATCCAACTATGTGTTTCTGTGAATGATAATTTTGAAAATGATTTGCTGTCAAACTGTTCAGGTGTTTGTGGAGACCAACTTTATCATGTTAGAAGAAGAAAATGTTAGATCTAAACTTTTCAGAGAGATACCTATTGTGCAGTAGTTACACACTTACTGTTTTGTTGTTGTTGTTTTTTGGACTGGTGCAGGACAGACAGCTCTTCATATAGCCATCGAGAGGCGAAACAAGGCCTTTGTTAATCTGCTTATTCAGAAAGGGGCTGATGTCCACGCACAGGCCTGTGGTACATTCTTCCAACCAGTAGGCGAAAATTGTTTCTACTTTGGTAAGTCTATGATGAACATGATGGTTTTTAGTTGTGGAGATAAAGAAATGTTACGTAAAAAGAAATCTTAGATCATAAGTAAAACCACATTTTCTTTGGTTGTCTTTCCAAACCTTTTCCACAGGTGAGTTACCGCTCTCTCTGGCTGCGTGCACTAATCAGAAAGACATAGTGGATCTGCTGATGGATAAAGCAGATTTGAGGCGTACAGACACTCTGGGCAACACGGTTCTCCATGCTCTTGTCATGGTGGCAGATAACGGCGCTGAAAATACTAAATTTATCATTTCCATGTACGACTACATTCTTACCAAAGATGCTGTTAAGAATTCCAGTAAAAAGAAACTGGAGGACATTGAGAACAGACAGGGACTTACTCCCATCAAGCTGGCTGCGAAACTAGGAAAGATTAGGGTAAGAATGTGACCTGAATGTGAGCTGCTGTTAATGCTAAATGATAAGTGACCTGATTAAGAATCTCAGCGTAAATATGTGGACTTTGGAAGGTTATCTATGTTTCCCCATTTTGGTTGTCTGAAATAAATATTAAAGAAGGCTCTGGTCCTTTATCTGCACAACTTTATCATTTTTGCTATTGCAACATGACTGGCAGAATGGATAGTTGCACACAGCATACAGGTGTTTCTAATAAAGTACATAGTGAGTGTGCACTGACATTAAYATTTTTACAGTGCATTGCATGGGTTCAAAAAAATATACTAAAAGAGAATGTTTTGTTTTTCCTTCCAGCTGCTTGAACACATTCTGAATCGTGAGTTCCAGGAGGAAGAGTGCAGGCACCTGTCCCGAATGTTCACAGAGTGGGCATATGGCCCGGTGTCTGGTGCATTGTACGACCTGAACTCTATTGACACCTGTGAACCAAAATCTGTCCTAGAGATAATCATTTATGGCCCAGAGATTCCTGTAAGAAAAACACACTCTACGGAAATTCAACTAATGAGCCAAAATGTTTCAAAATATACAATAAAATTTACTGCATACAGTAATCATTCCTCCTTATTGTCTGATAATTTACTTAGAAGTGACATTGCTTTATATGCAGTCCAATTACAGTTACATGTTAAATGCATGTACATGCCAATGCAGTGGGGTTTATTTTTTCCAGAATCGTCTTGAGATGCTCCAAATTGAGCCGCTTAACAAACTCCTGGAGGACAAATGGAACAGATTTGCCAAATGGATATTCCTCTTCAAGTTTATTGCTTATATCATATATGTTAGCTTCTTCACAGCAGTTTCATATCACCGTGAAGAAGGAACAGTAAGTCCATGCATGACCACAGCTAACTGTGGAAGATTTGGGTGGGTGTTTATTATATTACTATACACTTCTCAACTATGAAGTTATTTTTTTTCTTGCTACTAGCTCAATTAATTAATCAAAGCACCAGAAAATGTAAATAGTTTATAGTCCCCCCCAAAAAAAACATGACCCCCCCCCCAGATATTACTACTATGCATGCAAAATATCATTTTAACAAACAACTATCCTTGCAATTAACTAATCATTTTATTTGTCAATCTAGCCCCCATTTCCAATCAAGAAGAATGGCCTCGGCTTCCTATTGCTTTTAGGTCAAATCATTATGGCTACTGGATCAGTCTACTTCTTATGCATTGTGGTGGGTATCATTTACTTTACTTTTAAAAAATTATAACATTAATTAGAAATCTAACAATGACTTATTTCCTCCTGTAGGTGGTGGATTTATATAAAAAGCGGCCAAGTCTGCAAACACTCCTGATAGATGGATACTGTGACCTTCTTTTGTGAGTGCTTAATTACATCTTTAATGTAAAGTATATATATTTTTATCAGTATTATATGTTATCTGTTTCTGTTATCAGTTACATTATTACATTTTGTCAGAAGTGTTGTTCCTCTCCCTTAATAAATGCATAATAAATACAACAAAAAAAAACTTGTTATATCATCTTATCAAGTATTATATATATTTCTTTGTTAAAGAGCATCGTTTAAAACTTTAAAACTGGTATTCTGTTGATTAGACTTAAATAATGTAGAAAATTCAACATGCTGTGAATTGCCCCTGTGAATTAGTTGGGACACCGACTGCCAACCACCATCCTTACTATCATTATTTGCCCAATACATTTATCATTTAATGCAGGTCGTACATGAAATTGCTCGTTATTATTTTTCRGAGGAATAAGAATTCCCCTATCTCCCTCAGTTTTGCATGCACTTCCAAGAAGCCTACAGGTATATCAAAACATCCAACCTGATTAATGGCCATATCTCAAGAACCCTAAGGCCTAGAAAGAAGCTATTTTCACAGTTTTGGCCAGGAGAAGCAATGCATCCCTTCATCTTTACTTCACAATTTCATCAAGAATTGTCCCTAGTTAGCTGTTAATGAGCCATTGCAACAAACGTATTGTGCTATTATTGAAGCTTGTGCTAATTTACAAAACCATTCAACAACTTTGGACCAATCAGATTAAAGAATTTATCCATGCTGTGGTAAAATCAGGTAAAAWATTATTAAACGTTCTGTGTTTTCTGGTGCTGCAGTCTGTTACAGGCTGTGTTGTTTATCTTCTGTGCGGTGTGGTACTTCGCTGGGAACCAGGAGTATCTTACCTTTCTGGTGTTCAGTGTGGCTCTGTGCTGGYTTAATCTGCTCTACTTCTCCAGAGGAAGTCGACACATGGGCATCTACAACATCATGATTCAGAGGGTGAATACCATTCTAACAATATGAGTTGGATTTTTAAAACACTGCTCATCTCAAATCTTGATAAGCAATCTTAGAGAAGTATTTACATGAATGCAACTTTTATTACATAATTGAAATGCTACACAAGCATTGGTTGGCACTTTAATGAATACAAATTCATTAAAATTTAAAGGTGGTTTGACTTTTGGCTTAGAATATACTGCACCTGCCATTTTCCTTATACATTACACTTGCGGCATTTGGCAGGCACCTTTATCCAGAACTAATCATATCTGAACAACCAAAAAGTTGCGAGTTAAGAGCCTTGCTTAAGTGCCCAGCAGAGCTACGCCTGCCCTTAGAAATCATAAAAAAGGACTCATGGGCTAAATAAAGTAAATAATATATGTTTGATGGCTGTATATTATGGCATGTGGTGTCCATTAACTTGGCTTTTAGGTAGTGCTGTCTATCGATTAAAAAATTTAATCGAGTTGTGTAACGTTTGGAGCGGTATGGAGAGCCACGCCACGAGATGTTTTTTAATGATAAGAGCCCTGACGCAGGGCTTTAGAGGGAGTCAACGAAATAGGAGTGGTGAGAGTGGTGAGAGTGCTTATGATGCTTATGACACGGGAAGACCTTTCCGTTTTGAGATAYCGTAGGATTATTATTAAGGAACTTTAAAGGAAAAAAAAAAAAAATGGAAACACAAAATAAACAGAGCTCCACTGTCTACGCGAGAACAGACGYGGCTCTGGAAACTACAAATAAAACTAAACATCCTCCCGGGGCTTATGCCCTTACCGAGGATTTATTTTAGAGGAGAGGGAGAGTTTGTAAGTCTAATAACTTAAACTTAAACATGCCGCTCTCTCTTTCACTCTCTCTCTCTCGCTRTCGCCAGCATCTTAGGGAGGCAGAGGCTGGGGCTTTGCCTCTGTCTTCACTTTCTGCGCGCTTATCTTTTGTTTTATTTCTTTGTCTTGGCCCTGATACCTTTACGGGTGCTACCTAACGATCACACAAAGTGCCGAGGTATCAGGACCCTTTATATAAACACGCCGCCAGGCGTGGCTCGTTCAGGCTGATTGCCTGACGGCAGAGTTGCCAGGCAACCACGTCTATAAATGGTTCAGAACTCCGCCTGTTAGCAGTTTATGCGCGGGTCGGCCCCTCGCGCGACCCGCGTTGTTACAAGTTGATCACAGTCATAGACTACAATTAATCACAATTTGAAAATACTCAGATTTACCTGTATTATAAACGTGCAATACTGGAATAAAGAAATGCATGACAAACTGGTTAGAGGAAACAGATTATACAGTTTTATAATATCTGAATATTTTACATTTAACAAATGGAAAATTTAAATCTTTTAAATGGTAAACTCCTTGCAAGCAGAAATTATATTGTGAGCCCTGTCTGTTCTTATAGTGGTGACCATATTCCTTATCTCCTTTTTAACTTGGCTAGCGCAATTGGCTTGCACATGTTTTTAATGCAGTGTAACACGGGTACATATAAGATACATAGAGGTGCCCTTGATGTTACCATCCAGCAACAAGGAAATGTACAGTTACAGTTAAAGGTACATTTATTTCTGATTGTACCTTGACTTGATTGAGCCTGATATTGATCTTTTTTTTTTTTTTTTTTTTAAATCTTTCTAGCATCGTTAGCAAGCAGTCAGTTTATCACAACCTATAAATTTCTTTTTAGCAATGAATGCCTTTCAGATGGACTTTAAGATTCCATTATTTTCTTTTAAAGTATACTGCGTAGAGGTTTACTTTCACATAAATAGGTAAATAAACTGCGTTAGATACGTGTAGTGACCTGACCAGTGACTATGATTTGTGCTTCTGTGTTAATGAGTAAGTGCTGCAGCACAGACAGTGGGAACATGGGTAAAAAAAACAACAAAAAAACATTAGTATGTATTTAAGGGGGCAGTCTGGCATGAACCAGATCACATTTTACTGACTAAGTGATGAAAAGCCAAAACAAAGGCAAGTTCTGTGTGTTGCTGTGAGAAAATATATGAAAGATAAGACAGGCATAATTTCGTTTTGGAAAAGTGCTAGGAGGAAACCTTCCAGACTTCTATAGATGTGCTCATGATTCCCAACTGCTTTCTGAAAGCGCCGTCTGTGAGAACCCTTAAAGCAGTTCAAAACAAACAAYTTTTGTTAAAACCTAAGTTTAGACATATTCACTCTGTCAGTATCTCAGTTTCTTACAAATGCACTCAACAGAAACWGTTACAGAACAGCTGATCTTTGTGTCTTTCTTTTGTCACGTGACTCCCATAGACGCTATGCAGTGCACTAGATTCAAAAGATTGAACGACTCAGACTAGAAGACTCATGAGAAGAGCTGTTCGATTCTGTTCTTCTGTTCTAATGCACTGCATAGCGTCTAGGAGGGTCATATGACAAAACAATGAACGATTCGGACCAGAAGATATGAGAGGTAAGCTGCTCTTTTTGTTTATCATAATATGTCCTTAGCTGCATTGTAATATTTTCATTACTGGAACTATAGCCAGAATTTGTGTATGGACATGTTGAAAAGTAACTTTTTATTTTATTTCTGTTCAAAAGAACGAAATGAACTAAAGCACACAAGACTTGTTAATTTTGATGAAAAAGCTTCAGAGAACCAAGTCACTAAAATGATCCAAACTTCCCACCACTACGGTTTTCTCCCTTACTGTACTGTAAATTCTGTTTGGTTCTGGTCACACACTGCCCCTAGAGGACATTTTGTGCAAGCCCAAAGACTTCACTCCATGTGACCATCTACACAAGATGCTGTGACATACTCTTAGATACGCTCTCACAGAGGCATGAATCAACCACGATAAAAAATATTCATTGTTTGTGATCTGCTCTAAGTGATGCTTAAACAAGCTGTTTCCCTGTTACATCCTTGGATTATAAGGTTATTGTTCTCATCCTGTTCACTAGATTTTCCTTGGTGACATCTTCCGCTTCCTGTACGTCTATGTGGTTTTCCTCATTGGGTTTTCATCAGGTACTCTTTACTAAATCATCATTTCTGCTGTACAGTCCCTTAAGTCCCTAACACTTTATTATCCTTTTTGTGCTCCATAAACAGCTGTGGTGATTCTACTCAAGGAACCTGACAATGGAAGTTCTTCAAACATGACCAATCAAAATGTGACAGAAACCTATAAAAGCATCACCCTCACCACTCTGGAGTTGTTCAAATTCACTATTGGCATGGGCGACTTGGAGTTTACAGCCGATTATGAGCACAAACATGTATTTTATGTGCTGCTCATATTGTACCTCGTGCTCACGTACATTTTACTGTTCAATATGTTAATTGCTCTGATGAGCAAGACTGTGGATGACATGTCTGATGAGAGCGCCAGCATCTGGAAGCTACAGGTATAGTGCCTTATGTTTCATAATACAGCCAGGTCCATACATTTTGGAACAAAGATTTGGAACAAAATATGTGTGTGTGTCTGAAAATGGCTGTAATTCAATTTCTGCATGGTTGCTGCAGTACTTTTGTAAAACCCTTTGTAAAAACCCTCTTGACTTCCATCCTATCCTGAATGTTTCATTTCAAATCCATGTGGTGCTGTAACCTTATGTTTGTTACAAAACGTACAAGTACAGTCAGTGTTTATCCTTTAATATCTCTGTCGTCAATATAAATTAGAATGTGGTCCCATTTACAACTAATATAATGTTCATTATAAGCACTTAGACCTTGGTGACAATACATGTATTATGTACTGTTATGTATTAACAGTAAATATTCTGGATTTTTTGTTTTTTTCCCAGCGTGCCATCACCATCTTGGATATAGAGAGATTTGCTTGGTTTCTGAAGGAGAAGTTGCGCTCAGGAGTTAAAAAGGACCTGGGCAAAAAAAAAGATGAAGACTGCCGCTGGTGTTTCAGGTAAAAGACATGATGAACCACAGAGGTTTMCAAACTGGGATGGTGGGGGCTCCAAGTGCTTTCCTTTTAACATAGAAAAGCTCAAGCAAAAAGAACTTTTTTTTTTTTTTTTTTACTATGGATTCTGTGTAACCAAAGCCAAAGGTCATTGAATGAAGTCTGTGCAACATCTTTTTAGATCTTTTTGTCAGATTTTACTATGGGATACTGAAATATGATTTACAAGCATTTCATTAGTGTTAAAGGCTTTTATTGAAAATTACGTTAAGTTTTTGCAAATAGTCAATATTTGCAGTGCTGACACTTTTTTCAAGACCTCTGCAATTCGCCCTGGTATGCTCTCAATCAACTTCTGGGCCACATCCTGACTGATGGCAGCCCATTCTTGCATAATCAATGGCTTGGAGTTTGTTAACATTCATTTTTGTTTATCCACTGGCATCTTGATGATTGACCACAAGTTGTCAATGCGATTAAGGCCTGGGGAGTTTCCTGGCCATGGGCACAAATGTCTATGTTTTGTTTTGTGAGCCTCTTAATGATCACTTTTYCCTTATGGCAAGGTGCTCCATCATGCTGGAAAAAGCATTGTTCACTGCCAAACTGTTCTTGGATGGTTGGGAGAAGTTGCTCTTGGACGATGTTTTTGTACCATGCTTTATTCATAGCAGTGTTCTTAGGCAAAATTGTGAGTGAGTCCGCTCTTTGGCTGAMAAGCTACCCCACACATGAATGGTCTCAGGATGCTTTACTGTTGGCATGACACTAGAATGATAGTAGCGCTCACCTTCATATGTTTCAAGTATTTGGCAAAGAAGCCACTTCTCTCCAGAAAAAAAAATCATCAGGGACAGACTGATATTCTGGAAAATTTACATGGATTGGACTGCTGAGGACTGGGGTGAAGTCATTTTCTCTGATTAACCCCCTTTACAAATGTTTGTGGCAGCTGGAGATAAGCGCTACCATCAGTCCTATGTCATGCTAAGAGTAAAGCATTCTTAGACCAAAACTTTTTGACCACGGCTGTACTATTTGCACTTCTCGTATATACTAAACTGCATTTCATTACATTACCTGTACTATGGTACAATAAAATTGTACCTACCTACAGTACAATGTACAGTAAGTCCAGTACAGTACATTTTGAGTAGGAGCCTCACAATTTAACACATTTTAACAAACATATTACTTAAGCGCAGTCCTCCTTTGTCATTGGGAAAAACAGCAAATCTGACCATCACGTTCATACCACAAACTGTTTGTACTAAGTTGGAAGCACAGTGTTGGGTAGAATATCTTTGCATGCTGTTGCATGACAATTTCCGAATGTAAGGGATTCAAAACGGTTCCACCATAACAATGAAAACTGTTACCAACATGTAATTGTTCTTTACATTTAAGACCATATTAAAATATATCCTCACTTCTATTTTCAGTCAATTCATTTACTTATAAAATACCGATCTGACCAGTGACTTCCATTTATTTATGGTGGGTGAAAAGTAACTTAGCATTAAAAATTGGTAATAAAGTCCATATTTCTATGTACTTTATTGCACAGGAAATTGAAAGCAAATCTAGGCACCGGCTACAACTTCTCGTATCATTCACCGAGCCTGTGGTCCTCAGCTTTGCAGTAGTGTTGCTTTCCTCCCTTTCACTGAACATCATCTGTCAGCCATCTTAGTCTATGTTGCATGTGCTGCCTCTCGAGGCAGATTCCTGTACTATCCATGTGGGAAATGAAATCCTATTTACTATTGTCTATTTTTTTCATCATGACTCCAGTGATACTGCAAGTTCTTTAACCATTAAATATTTCCCAGTTAATTTTCACCCACCGTACAGTATATAAACTGACTTGGCAAAATATTAAGATTTAATTAAATCACCTTTAGCTTTGCTTACACAGAATCCAGGTACACCCCAGAGTATGATTTATTTTGATTTGTTTCTTCCTATGCTTCAAGTGCTGTTTTTTTTTTAACTGTCACCTAATTATTTAAATTACGAAATAGACCCAAACAAATCCYTTGTCCATCTGCTTTCTGCAGGGTGCAAGAAGTCGACTGGAAAAATTGGAACCGCAACCTTTGCATCATCAGTGAGGATCCTGGAAATTACAAAACAGTACTGCAAACAGAACTTGACACAGGTATTCAGGTTTTATTTCTCATTTCTGGTGCAATTACTGGACATGCAGTAACCAAGATTAAGTAACTATTTGTATGTTAACAGATTTACGTCTTAGCCTTTAAACAGGTATAAGTAATAGATYTTGATGTTTATGATATGTCTCACTCTTTTCAGAGCCTGATGGCAATCGACATAGATTCGTACGGCATACAGTCGAGGAAGGGCCGGAGACAGAACCCCTGGCCTCTAGCCAAGTGTAATGGGACTTTAATTACATACATACATATGATTTGTCTTGTGTACAACTACAGTTGGTAAATTGTCTGGGCTGGTCATAAAATAAAGTAAGCTTTGGGGGAAAGCATCCAAAGTCACGAGTATTTGCACATTTTTCTGAGGATCTGCATATTCGTATTGTATATATATCTGCCTATTCCTTTGTATTGTTTGTTTTGTTTTGCATCTCTCTTTTTGCTTCCCAATGATAACCTGACAAAATGGATAACAATTACCTCTAACAACTCTTCCTTTCTGTACAACATGACTGCTATTCCAAAACTCCAAAAATTGTGATATGATTTACTTGTTTGTTAACATGTCAGGAATTGTGTATTGCAGTCTGAAAGCAGGCTAACTCTAAGCTTAACCCTAAGAAGAATTAATGGTGTAACAGACCGTGCTGCTATGTGAGAATTTCATGTCAAGTCTGTGTGGACGGAGTTTGCATGTTCTCCTCGTGAGTTTCCTCTGGGTTCTCCAGTTTCCTCCCACAAGCCAAAAACATGCAGATTAGGCTAATAGTTTCAGTACTTAAATAGGATCATACATACTGTATGTAAAGATGTTTTGAATATGTTTCATAATTTTTAAATATTACAATAATCAAATTTATACTCATAAAATAAAAAAGTGTTGTTTTTTTTTCTCTTTCTCAAGCTAAGTGGAATCCCCATTTGTTATTCTGGTCTAAGTAGCCAGTGTTCTCCAACCCTGCCCTAATAACAGCGTAACTTAACACACTCTTATCACTAACTAACACTTTCAGTGTTGCACTTTTCTGCACATAAAAGTAAGTCAGTCCAATGTAAAAGAAGCTGCACTACCCTGTTAATTGTGCCCAGGAGTGTTTTATTGGCCTACTGTATGAACATTTGGTGCGTTGGTGCCCACTCGAGCTCTCGCGAAAGTGTGCGGCTGGGGGGCACAGGAAAATGGTGACGTACGCTGTCACCTGACCCGGATATAAGGGCCCAGGAAGCAACTTGAGGAGGGAGTATGGAGACATAGCGTGCTGTTTATGTTGACTGGATTGCTTCGCCAGAGCACTCTTCCTCCGACATCGCCCAGGCTGGCTGACTGTCTGCATATCTCAGTGGAACAGCTGGTAAAGGTGGGGACGAGGGTGGAAAAAGGCTGCATAGGAGCGAAAGATGACTGGCAGAAGATGGAGGCTCAGCCCACCAAGAAGGAGTTTAAGAAAGGATCAACGGAACTGTCTTCGACACTACACTTACCTGGACTCTCCATCGTGGAGCCCCACTCAGCTGCCAATCATTTCTACTATGCGCTGCCACCACTTACCAAGTTTTCCTCTGACCTGCCCAGTGACCTGTGGGAGATATCACAAGCCCAGAAGAAAGACAGCCAGATAACTCAACTGTCCTCGGGGGAGTGCCCTTCAAAGAAACCAAGCCAAAGGAACTCCTTTGGACTCCACCAGGGGGTGCTATATCGAAGAGCTCCTGTGAAGTAAGGAGAAAGACTCCAACTGGTGATCCTGCAGTCATTAACCTAGCAGTTCTTGTGCCATTATCATAAACACCCATCAGGCAGACATAAGGGGTGGCTAAAAACCCTGTTGAGGCTACTAGATGATGTCTGGTGGCCCATCGTGCGCTAGGACGTATGGCTATACATCAAGTCGTGTAAGGTCTGCCAAAGGCGCAACAACAGCAAGGGACCAATGGCTCACCCACCCACTCCTGACCAAGCAGTATGTASTTCATGTCACAGCCAAAGAACCACAGCAGAAGAACGGACASAGCACCCAGGGAGCCAAACAAGTAAGCAATTCCTGGTGGGACGAGGCGCACGTGCTAACGGGCGAACTGGTTTGGCCAAAAGACTCACCCACTCTCCTCCGCACCTCAAAATTCTCTGCTAAGCTAGAGCCCAAGTGGGAGGGTCTAGCAGAAATTAAAAATAGAAAAGGGGCCAAWGAATGACACTGTCATGGGACAACCCACAATAACCTGTATTATAATGTGGTTTCTGTAGTGTGCTAATGCGGACTCWCTCCTCATACGCCGGAAGCTGGGTGGGGTGGGGGGGGGTCTATGTAGCGCAGCAACATATAGGGCACTTTTCTGCGGGTAAAAGTAAGTTGGCTCAATGTAAAAGAAGCTGCGATACCCTTTTAATTGTGCCCGGGAGGGTTTTATTGGACTATGAACATTTGGTACATTGGTGCCCACTCGAGCTCTTGCGAGTGTGCACGGCCGAGCGGCATGATAAGATGGTGACGTACGCGGTCATCTGATCCGGATATAAAGCGTGCCTGGGAAGCAGCTCGATGGAGGGTTTACATTGCAATTGCTACGAAGGTGTTTATATTGCACGCTGTTTATATTGCAATTGCTACGGAGCAATATGGAGAAAAGGAAAACCCGTYSTCTCCTCACACACTATTGCAATTACCTGGACTTTAGACATTCTACATACCACACACACATACACACAGCTTGAATTTGTACAGATTTTGTAAATATTGTTTTCTTTGTTGGTTTTGGTGCACCTTTTTGTTTAGTTTGTTTATATAATACATTTTTGGTTTTTGCTAATTGGTCATTGTGTTGTCATTCTTCTTCACTGCATCACCAACATTAAGATAAAGATCTCTCTTTCAGTAWAACTCGGGTTATAGAATTAATCTGATCGTTACAATATAGGACACAAATTTAGGCCTCAGGAAGTGTCTTGTCAGATCACATGACAGGATGCATGCAGCAGTAGTGATTTCCTGTCATCACTACCCAAGTCTGAGTCACACGTGAATGTGGCTCTCGGCTTGTGCCAAGCCTCCATCCTCTGTTATACCCAGCACAGATTAAGAAGCTATTTCATGTCATTAGTAGTTTCATAGATGCAGCCGTTTTATTTTTTGTTTTTCATCAATGTGACGAAACATTGTTGTCCTCTGAAATTCTATTCACAGATATACCCAAATGCATTTGTAACCCATGCACTAAAGTTTAAAATCGGACAATACGGTATGTGCCAAACGTTTGTGGACACGGTCACCTTTGCCATAATATGGCTACAAAATTGAAATCACACACATGTCTAGAATGTCTTTGTATACAGTGGCAGTAAAATGTCCCTTTAGTGGACCCATGGGGTCAAGTCCAAAATTTGTCGCAGCATGACAATGCCCATGTACATACAGTACGATTAATGAACATGACTTGATAAGGTTGGAGTAGAAGAATTTAGGGTAAATGCACAGTGCTCTGATCTCAACCCTACTCATCATCTTAGTGATGAACTCGAATCCCAACAAACARCCTCAGGCCTTTCTCCATAGTATCAGTGCTTGACACCACTAATGCTTTTGTGACTAAATGAGCACAACCCCCACTCAGCCATGCTTCAAAATGTAATGGAAACCGCTTTTAGAAGAGCAGAGATTACAGTAACAAAAGTACCACATCGTTTTTAGGACATACTACYGTATGTCTTAATGATAATGAAACGATGTACAATTAATGTAACAGGTTAAAAAGGTGCTCCCACTTGCTTGAATTTTTTGTGCACATGGCACTTTAATACTAATCAACCTGCACTCTCGGTTCATTGGCTGGTGCCATGTTGGAAATTGCTTCCGGTTAGGTCATTAATATTCACACCAAGCAAGAGAGTGGGGATAATGGGTGAGTGCTCTTTTTATATTTTAACGAAGTATTTTTCTTCTTTCTTATTGGAAAATTATATTGTAATAGTTAATGTGCACCTGTCGTTGCAGGACGTCATGTAAGAATGCTATGAAATTGACCACTTCATTTAAATGTCTTTTATCAGAATTAAATATTCCACCCAAGGTGTGACATGGTGTCAGTTGTCGCAATAATTACACACAACACAGARTGGAGTCGTTACAATGGTGGAGTGACTGTGTGACTCTGGAAGCAGCATGCTAAACCTATTGATCGGACGTTTCCGGAGGTGTTTGACAGCTTTTCGAGGGAGGAGCTGTAGGATGCAGTACCGCTTTGGGCCAAAAAGAGTAAAGGACTGTTTTTCGTCGCTATCGGGAACAAAATTCTGGTATTGCAGTATCAATTTCAATGTGACTTTTTGGACAATGACAGCTGTTGTAGATTAAACTTTGAAGAATAAATATGTAAATAATT
Organism: Clarias batrachus; assembly: GCA_003987875.1. Taxonomy (NCBI): domain Eukaryota; kingdom Metazoa; phylum Chordata; class Actinopteri; order Siluriformes; family Clariidae; genus Clarias; species Clarias batrachus. The sequence goes on from QMIH01000747.1 coordinate 391,979, forward strand.
TAGTTTGAAAGATTTGAAAGACTAAAAAAAAAACATTTTTAATTAAAGATTAGTTGAGATTTATAGTAGAGATTGTAAGTTTTCACWGATACATTTTGACATCCTGAAACTAGGATATATTTGCAATTTTTTRTCTCTCTCTTTGAAAGTGTTATTCTGAAGATTTGTGACAACACATACATTTTTTTTACAAAGACTTTTTTTTTCTATCACTACTGGAAATGGAATCAGGAACCGTTTTGGAAGAGGTAGAGGACTTTTCATGTTTTCACCTATGACTTCAGTGGGGAGAGGTAGATTAGTTTATTCTCCTGTCACATCTACTCCCATGTTTGATTTAGAGACTGTACATGGCAAATGAAAAGCTAAGTCATCCACCACCTCTGTTACGTGAAGGTGCACTAAAACAACCAAGTTGGAGGAAAGGCAATGAGTTAATGTAATTAATAGTGGGGATGTTAGAGCGTATGGGACGCTCTATTGGGGAGAGCATTGCTTCCTGTCAAAAGTATGTGGGCATAGTAGTGTGGAATCATCTGTCTTAAACCGAGTTCTAAAATCCGAAATCCAAGAACCTGTTTGTTTTAGGGGTGACCGAGCTGACTCATACACAACCCATGAGTGGGAGGCCACAGTGTTATCGTATTTGTTACATTTTGTTAAAACTTTGTTAAGCCATTACTTCTGTCATCAAGGTCTTTCCTCAGTAGTGTTTTACCAACAGTTTATTGAATTATCAACAGTTATTTACTGTTCGTTTACTGCCAAACCAGTGTTCAATCTTATTGCTGGAAGAAAAGCATCACATGGAAATCCAAATTTTGATGAGCCTTTCTTGCTTTCAGTAGACACTTCGGGCTTGGGACAGTTTTGTTACTCACCAATGAACACGATACCCTGCACATCAAGTTTTTCGCTATGAAATGGGCTATCTGTGACAAATTCCAGGTGTCAGAAATTCACAGTTTGGGCAGACAACAACCAATTAATATATATTTTGTCCAAAGCAAAGTTGGATGCTTGTGAACATAGATGGGTTGCTAAGCTAGCACCTTATCAAGTTGACATAAACTATGTTCCTTGTCCAAAGAATGTGGTTGCTGATGCTCTGAGCCGAGAGCCCTATGTACACCCAAGTGTACTCCATCGTCTTACAAGAGTTTCTTACAGTTAGTTATTGGCAGAAGCTGAAGATCTGCACACGGACCATGTCCAAGATGTCTTCCGTTGGTCTACTCATCCCTTTGGCAGTACTCCTGATACTGAAGGCGTGGCTCTTGCCTGTCATACCGCTAGAGTATCCTTACTGGCCATGATGTCAATGCAGTAATAGAAGCAGTTCTATACTCATCTAGGCATAGCAATACACACGTCGGTTCACATGCCTTGTTGCTACCTCATCTTCCACAGGCAATAATGCCATTTGAATTACCTGCCATTGATGTGAAGTCTCATGACCATCCAATAAAAAAACAACAGGAAGACTGTTTTGAGTATAGTGATTACCTTGTCGAGAGAAGATGGAGACCTATCAGCAGGAAACGACTGAACGAACTGAAAACTGTCCCGAGACTTATGAAACACTGGGGAAAGTTAGTGATGAGAAACTGTGTGGTACAAGGTTTCAAAGAACAGCGTCACCAAAAAGAAAACCTACCTATATGTCGTACCTAATTTCACCTAATGCAGTGAAAACTGTGGTGTTGAAAGGAGTTCATGACCAAGCAYGAAATCAAGGTCAGCAGTGGACTCTGTATCTTACTCGGCAAAGGTTCTTTTGGCTTGGCCTGGAGAAGGATGTGAAGGAGTATGTGAGGTGTTGTTGTCAATGTGTGATCAGTGCCAGAGGGTCGTGCACCGTTGGAGAACATCATTACGACGGAGCCTCTATTACTTGTGTCTATGGTTTTCTGGCCGAATTCACTCGGATAGAGGAGCTAACTTCGAAAGTGCCCTGATTACTGAACTGTAAACTGTCACTGGAGTTCAGAAATCGAGGACAACTCCCTATCATCCAATGGGTAATGGAGTGTGTGAGAGGATTAACAGGACTCTGGGAAATATGATGCATGCTCTGCCAGCAAAGACCAAGCACAAATGGCCCAGGTTACCAAAAATCTAACTTTTGCTTATATATGTATAAATATCCATGAAACTACAGGATATGCTCCTTTTCTGGGAGAGTTCCACGGCTGCCGGTGGACCTGGTGTTTGAAATTGTTCTGGACAATCCTGATGTTGTGAACTATGACAGTTATGTCCAAGGTTTTCGAAAAGATATGAACAGGGCAATGTCGCGCAGGCATCTGCCATGAAACAGCTGAAGAGACATGCTGATTGCTGACAACAGGAGGGTCAGAAGAGGACCAACTGATGTTGGTGATCGAGTTTTTTTTTCTTTCTTGTTGCAAAATTATATAGTAATACTGTAGTTAATGTTACACCCGACACCTGTGTGAAATTGACAACTTCATTTAAATGTCTTCAAATGATAATTCTGTTATCAGAAATAAATATCCCACCCAAGGCGTGAAATGGTGTCAGTTGTCGCAGTAATTACACACAACTCAGATTGGAGTCYTTACACTAACCCTTACACACTCACTCACTGTCTATACCGCTTAATCCTGTGTACAGGGTTGCGGGGAGCAACCCAGGAAGTTTTCTGTCCCAGAAATCTTAGGGCGCGACACCCTGGACAGGGTGCCAATTCATCACAGGGCATATATACATACACACTCACTACGAGCAATTTGGGAATGCCAAATTATGTCTTTGGACTGTGGGAGGAAACCGGAGTACCCAGASGACACCCACCAAGCAGGGGAGAACTTATACCCGTGACGGGAATCGAACCAGGACCCTGGAGGTGCAAGGTAACAGTGCTAACCCCTAAGCCACCGGGTCGCCTATGTACAACTAATTAATCAACTTACTATAACTGAACAAGTTATGCTCGGTATTAATATTAAACATGTCTCAGCTGAATCTTGTGATTGGACATTACTGCTTTGCTTAATGATCTCAGGAAACAACCTTGGTCTAAACAACTTCACAACTTACATTACAACCAGTATACAGCATCAGTTTTGCTTAGTTCATTATCCTGTTTTGTTATTATAGTTTTGATCCTGTTCCTGGTTTCCTGCCTTGATCCTGTCTTACCTTTGTCATGTTTGTTTTTATCGCCTGAACATTGCATTTTAATTGCTTCTGATTTTGATTCACATGCTTAATAAAAAAAAGTAAAGTAACACAACATATAAAATCAATATCTCATGTTGGWTTAAACACCAAAGAAAACATGTGTTTTTAGAAGGGATTTAAACACTCTCAGTGATGTGGCCTGACAAATAGTCAAAGGTAAGTCATGCCACAATTTGGGTGCTGCCACAGAGAAAGCACGATCGCCCCTGAGCTTGCATTTGGTTTTGAGTACAGTCAGCAGAAATTTATCTAAGGATCTGAGAGACCGGGGTGGGGCATCGGGCTGAAGCAGATCTGAAAGGTAGGGCGGGACAAGGCCATGTCAACATTTAAACGTGACCAAAAGAAATTTGAAATTAATTTGGTACTGTACCAGGAGGCAATGAAGGAAAGCSAGGACTGGAGAGATACGTTCTCTTATACATGRAGACGTTAAAAGCTGAGCAGCAGAATTTTGGACRGACTGTAGTCGATTTAAGATAATCTCATAATAAGAAATAGTAAATACATTTGCCCATATACAAGATGTTTTTTACTTTAATATATTTTGGTATTTATTACTTGTGTGTTTAAAATGGATTGTATTACTTTTGTTTTGTTCAGTTTTTTTATCTAGTCCATTGGAAACTCTAACATACCCTAAAGAAACCTCATACGCTTTTATTTCTATTTCTAATTCTATTTTATTASCAACCTTGTACATATTTTTTTGTACCTTGTAGATTTTTCAAAGGTTCATTTTCTCTACTTTTTAGGTCATGGGCGATCGTATAAGCATTTCACTGCGTATTATACTGTGTATGGCTGGGTATGTAACAAATAAAATGTAATAATATATTTTTTTAATATCAAACATTTTATATTATTATAGGTTTGGAATGTCTAAAACATGGTAGTTGTTATGCCATAATTTGAAAATCAATTTCCCAGGTTGAAGTAATACATTTAGAGTGTTTGTGTTTGTGTGTGTGTCTTAGGTCACATCTTCTACCAGTTACATTGAACTATTTTCAGTACTGCTTAGACTGTTTCACTTGTGCAGTTCGTTTCCCTCAAATCACATGATGTGAATGTTGGCTCTGGCATTTGTATGTGTGTGTGCATGTCTCTATACCAGTGCGCAGAAGACAAACCACATCTGCAAATACACGTCGTTTACGTCAGCTGCTAGTTGTTTCATAATGTACTGATGTGAGACCCAGTGGAAAAACCTTTCTTTAATTCTGTAAAATAGGTGCTTCTCGAATAATCAAAATGTTTAACATTTGAATGATGCAACAATATTAAACACTTTTTAAACATGTAAAGCTGGACACATTTTGTTTACATTTGTAAATACCTTTGATCACCTAATTGTGATATTAAGTAAGTGTCTGTATCTGCTGTCATAATGTATAAAACCGATATACATAATGATAACAGTTTTATACATTATGACAGCAGATACAGACACTTAAATTACAAAGATCAATCCTAAATGAGTCTGGGGGTCTCTCTGGGGTTCACAAGTCACACATACTCTCTCTCTCTCTCTCTCTCTCTCTCTCTCTCACTCACTCTTTCTCTCTCTCACACACAATTGATTTACAAGTGATCACTTCCTCTTCTGCTTCACTTTAAGCCAGCTGAAGCCTGAGTTCCAGGATAAAAGATGCTGTTATTGGTGTTATGAACGGAGACGTGTTAATATACCATAGTTGGGAATTTCAGCAAAGGTTGGATATTTAAGTAGATGTTTGGTAAGTACTAATTCCTTATATCACTCCTTATTTGTTTGCCTTAAATAAGCATTCTGTGTAAATTTTTCTTTTCTCTTTTAGAATGTTTTTTTCTTAAAGAATGTTTTCTTGCCTTTCACATACAGTAAATTGCTCCGCAGCTTCAAATCGACAACCTTGAATTGTCAGATTTTACCTAATGTTCTTGGATTATGCACAGTGTGTATATGTTCTGTGTGATTCATTTCATTTAGATTTTTTCATTTATTAACCCATATTAAATAATCTGCAAAACAGATACATTTTTTTGATTAATAAACATCTGCCCCACCCAAATCATATACTGTAGGGATCTGCGATCCATTTGGAAGCGGGCAACATATGATATGAAAGATACGTACAGTAATGTGGTTAGCATGCCGGCACCCATAGCCCATCTCTCAGCTCCGTGCTCTCACACTAATTTATGGCGTTTATGGTTTGTTTCATGGTTTTCCATTGAAGGATTTTTTTTTTTTACTAAAAGGAGATAATGCATCTTAGGCTTGATATATAATACGGTTATGGAGTCTGTCTAATGCTTACATGCGCATGTAACAATAGCATAAAAACAGCATTAAAAATTTATGACTCTGCTTGGCCTGAGTGCTTTCAACAATCTGACCACTATCTGTTGTTTTTACATCTGCAAACGCAAGTGGCTGTTTTTTTTCACGTGCTTACCCATGGAATTTGTAGGGAATCATTTACCAGACGGTTTTTATCGTGTTTTTTTTTTTCAAGCAAGAATCAGAATGCAATTATATAGCAAATGCCATATAATACAATTATACATGTATATAATCTTATTACAAACCTGAGCAGTTCAAGGTTGTTCATGTGCCCTACAGTAAGCTCAGTGAATTACTTCCCAAATCTAAATATAATTATGTAAATCATATAATACAGCCGTAATGATGACCAGATCTCAACAGGCAGCACTCCCTTTAGGACTACCTTTAGGAAAACAACACAACCAAAAGCGAGGTATGGTGTTCGTGCCTTCAATTTTAATTCTTTTTGTCTATTAATTTGTTACTAATACATGTCACTTTTTATTTTTGGAGATCGTAACCTATACATGGTGGCATGGCGGCTTAGTAGTTAGCACTGTCCCTCTGCACCACCAAGGTCCGGGTTCTATTACCGTCTCCGGGTCTGTGTGCATGATGGTCATTCATCAAATTGCCCGTATGAATGCAAGTGTGAATGTTGACTCGAGTCCCTACTAAGATTGTAAAACAGGAATAAATACAATGGTAATATCCACTGCTATCTTGTTGGACTACTGAGGTTCTTAGCTGGATGGCTGGAAACTATAAATATATATATATTTTTTTCATTAGTGTTGCCATTTCTGAGCTATAAATCACAGACCTTTACATTTACACTATATGGTCAAAAGTTTGTGGCCATCTGACTATTACACCCACATATTCTTGCTAAATATCCCATTCAATATTTAGGATTTGTTTGGTTAAATTCATGTTTTGTTGTTAAAATAATTATGGAAAGGAATTTCCACTAGATTTTTTAGTGTGGCTGCCGAGATTTGTGTTAATTCGGAAACAAGCAATGTCAGGTGAGGAATTTTTGTGGRGCCGTCAGCTAACCAATAAATCCTAAAGGTGCTTATTTGGCTTGAGGTCTTGGGTTGAGTTCATGCCATTTGAGTTCTTCTGGTTAACTATTGGAAAAAATGGGCCACACATGAATATGATGCTCAAGTCTTTAAAATATCTGACCACATAGTGCATGTTAGTGGGTTAATATCATGTGATCAATTGCTATGGAAACAAAATACAAACGTAATTATGATTAGGGGGCCAGACAGTGCTAAAACCACCAGTGACACTTCTTCATTTTTCCTACTTAATTTCTGCTTTACAATCTGTATAGCATTTGACTTCCTTTTTTACTGAGAAATATATATTTAGTTATGTTTAATACCATGACTAATGTTTTCTTAGGTTTTTATTATTTTAGAGGGTTTTTTTTTCATTCAAAAACCATGCAGAGATGCAAAATATTATAATCATAAATTAAATATTAAGATGAGATAGAATTACAGTGTACATGTTCATATAAAAAATAAGTTTAATTTATCTAGCAATTATTCAGTAATTCAGATTAGCCTAATTGGTGTTCCCAAATTGCTTGTAATGTGTGAATGTTAACCAAAGATCATGTTGATGTCGTAAAAATGGGAATGGTCACCATTGGCCTCAACTGTCCCTAGTTGGACTACAGAGGTTCTTAGAAGGATGGATTGATGGATAGTATAATATTGCTGAATTTCAGTCAGTAAACATACTAAACCATGTTATTTTATGATATTTAAACTACACAAGATATCGCCATACACAAAGATGATCAGCTAAGCCTAACAGCATTAGCTTACGATCACTTAACAAATAACTGACCTTGCTTCCTGCTTTCCAGTTTCAATCTTTACTATGGGAAATTCCTCTTTCACATACTCATACTGGACAACTTACAGTACATTGCCCAATACCCATTATTGGGTAAGATGTTGGGTAAACATCTTACCCAATAATGTAGTTGAAGTCAGTAGGACCCTGTCACACTGCAACAAAGACCATGACGTTCCCAATGCTTTCTAAAAATATTTTAGGAATGTAGTGGAAGCAAGGTTAAAAAAATTAAAAGTGCATTCATCAAGTGTATACTACTTCCTATCCATGCCAGGTTATCAACATGTCAATCATGTTGTGAAATTTCCTATCACGCACATGACCATGTGCTCAACAGGTCGGATGAGATCAACCCGAGTTACTATGTCTGATCAGATCGTACCACACGCTTATCACACGCTCACTATGTTGGAATTGCATCTGGCAAGTCGGAATAAATACCACTTCATTCACAGTGCATTTCATCACAAAGTAATGATTTGAAAAATTTGATCAACTGTTTGTCCTAAAGTTTATGAACATGACATAGATGCGCTGATAACCTGCTACATGAARGCAATAAGTACTAAAAGAATGTAATACGGCCTCAGAGTGGCGCAGTGGTAAAGTGCTCGCCCCATCATCCACAGATTGCGAGTTCYATTCCTGGGTGATGCTGTAACCTCCCTCAACCGGAGCTCTAGAGAGAGCTGATTGGCCGAGCTCTCTCGGAGGGGAGGGATGAGAGATACTTAGTGCTCCCACATTAATCACGGCTCTACACCCGATTCACTTAAGCGGAAAGCGCTGTCSAAAATAATAAACCCAGGCCAAATTAATAAACAAAAGGGTATCTGAATTTAGCTATATTACCAGCAAAAAAAGACAAAACACAAACACAAACATACAGGTACCTTCACTTCCCTAAACCAAAAACAGTGAATAAATTCCCTCTTTCCAAAATAAATGGCAAACACGCCCCTACTATTGGTGAGTGCACAAACATACTGAAATTATAGTGAAATTATCTACAAATGTATACAAGGCCAAGCAACCAAACCAAAGGGACAAAGCAATAATCAAAGTCAATGGAAGACAAAAAATCAAAACCAGACTACACAGTAGTGATGGGTCGTTCATGAATGATTCGTTCTTTTTGAATGAATCTTTAATGTGACTCAGAAGAACGAGTAGTCTCGGAGAGTGATTCGTTCATTTTCTACTGGYCGCGCATYCGCAAAGCATCGCAAAACTTCTGCAGGTTATATACAGGAAACAGAAATGAGTCGTCACCTTTGAGTCACTGGTCCGAGGTGTTCGTTCTTTTGTCATGTGACTCRCATAGACGCATTGCAGTGCAATAGATTCAAAAGAGCGAACGACTCAGACTAGAAGATATGATGGTGAGCTGCTGATTCTGTTTATAATATGTCCTTAGCTGCATTATAATATTTTCATTACTGGAACTATAGCCAAAATGTGTGTATGTAGACGTGTTGGGGGTCTGTTTATTGAAAATATAACATTTTATTTTATTTCTGGTCAAAAGAACGAAATGAACTAAATGACTAAAAAAAAAAAGACTTGTTAATTTTGATGAACGAGATTAAAAAAACTGAGTCACTAAAATGATTCAAACTTCCTATCACTAATACACAGACAAATATGAAAAAGGCCAAAAAACACAACCAAAAAATAAAAGTTTCTCCAACACCTCACCTGCACGCCTCCTCGTTCCCGCGTCTCTCTCCGGTTTATATACGGTCGCGCTGGTTGATGACGTCACTCTCAGGGCGGAAGCGACCGTGTGGAAGGTCAGGTAGATGCCGATGTAGGGAGYGTCAGAAAACCTGGAGTGGAGCCTGGAGCGGCGCGCGACCAAGACAAATACACACACGCGCGAGCGCAATAGCATAATATATGTTTTTTTTACTCAGTAGCGAATATGATTTCAAATGTAGCGAAGTAGAATACTTCAAASAAAACATACTTAAGTAAAATTAAAATTACAGATTTTAAAAATTACTTTAAAAAGTAGAAGTACACGAAAAAAAAACTACTCAATTACAGTAACGCAAGTGAATGAAAAAAGTTACTTTCCACCTCTGTTTATTATGCTATTATTGTAACTGGTTAATGTCATCGTTACTGTATTTTTCTGCATATTGCTTTAACCACGTCCTTCTTTGAACATGTCCAAAAAAAAATCATGGTCAAAAAACCAAGTCAAGGAGAGACAATACTGTACTACGTCCCTACTGGTTTCTCCTGCCAAGTTGTACAAGTTCTTACCGCTAACTAGTTAACTTAACTAGTTCATTTAGGTTTTAGTAGACATACCAGGAACGTGAGTCATTGTGCCAGGGAAATAAAAATGACTTTCTAATTTTTCTATTTTTCATAACCCTTGTGATGAAACTCAATCTCACTCAATTTCTTTGCTCAGGAGTGTGACCCTAAAGATGGCAAAGAACGACAAGGAAAAGGACAGTATGGAACTCTTTTCTTTAGAAACAGATGACAGGACGTATGAGGAAAGAGCTAAAGCAAAAGCGTTAAGAAAGGATCGGCAAGCATTCGGAAAGAACAGAACACCAATGGACACTGATCTTCTAGAGGACCATGGTGAATTTTGTCCCCAAATACGAATCAACCTGAAGTTTTCTAAGTGAGTAGAATCCATGTGTTTATTATGTCCCTACAGCACATGCAGCTACAGTGGTAATGAACTATTCCAGTAGTTTATGTATCCCAATAGTAGCGTAGTTTGAACGCTGGATTGTATGCAAATTGAAACTACCTGATATGAATGCACAAGGATGAACTCATAGCCAATTATAATGCAATAGGCGAAAATTGCTAGAATATGGATTAAGCATTTGCATTTGTTTCTACAGTAAGTGCATTTGGGTGGAAAACACCATTTCAGAGGTTATGCCATTTAAATCTCATTTAACAATCATTTATGTTACTAATACATGAAATAAAAATTAAATCTACGCTATATTATCCAATAAAATGTAGATTTATAGAACCGGTTGTGAGTCAGATCCGTAACTTGTTCACGTTTGTTCTTTCTGCAGAGAAATACAAGGGATAGAAGATGAACCAGACCATCACAAGAGGTTTAATATCAAGAGGCTTTTTGATGCCGTGTCCAGTGGTGATGTCACTAGGCTGGAGGGCCTGGAGGAATATCTGTGTAAAACGAACAAGAAACTGACAAATTGTGAATGTAAGAGCCACGGATAATGTGATATAAAAAAATATTCATGCACACTTATAGTAGAAGAATAGAGTAAAAATTTATTGTGGAATCTTATGTCCCGTACGTCTTCAGATCGGCCCAATGGGAAAACAGCCCTGATGAAGGCTCTGCTAAACCTCAAAAATGGAGATAACAAAACAGTGGAGCACTTGCTGGGTATCGCAGAGAGAATGGGATATCTGGATAAGTTAGTGAATGCAGCATATACAGATAGCTACTATGAAGGTACAATAGTTCAAAWTGTTTTCTTAATATCTGTAGCATACCTTTTTCAAACTTTTTCATGGGCACTTATGGCCCATCGACACATGAAGGAACCAAAGGTCATAACACCTAGCTCGATCCCACAGACAAACAAATACAGCACAAACCACCAAAAAACGTTGATGCTGGCCATGACAGAAAGGTATCAGAATACCCAGCGCATCACAGCCTGGGCATGTTGTTGATCCAACCTCCAAATTCCCCAGATTACAATAATCCAACCAAGAATCCAAGGGACGTGCTGGACAAACAATTCCAATCCAGTTCACCTCAGAACCCACAGCACCCAAAGGATCTGTCGATAATGCCTTGGCACCAGACACCACAGTACACCCCCTGATTTCCGGTTGTTGGCCCCAGTTGGCAAGAGCTGTCCGGGTGTTACAAGGGGAATTCCCCCAATACCTAGGTGGTTATAATGTTGATGTTTATAATTTTATTAATGATTAGTGATAGATTTATCAGTGTCGGTTCATTAAGATATGATTTAGATAGACCTAAAAACTGGCCCTTAAGTACGTGTCATTCTTACTTCTTAGACTTTCATCTTTCTTACTTGCTGGCCTTTTGCTCTCTTGGGAATTCCTTTTCATTTAATATGGTGCTTCGAGGGGGTTTCTTTGTATTCAATCACGAGGACTGAGGCTTGAGTGCAAATATGACTCCAATCCATAACAAAAGTGTTTTGTGAGGTCAGGTCCTTCCACTCTGACATTTGATTCTGACACTACTAAAACCTTGAACCATTTAAAAACAACGCACTTGACATGATATGTATATGTATATATGTGGGATTCAAACTTGCAATATTCAAATACAAAGGTCAATACTTTTCTGCACTGCCTCTTATGGGCATCACTTAATTTCTATGTATAGACACATATGTATACACTGTATATACATTATTTTCCCCCTACTACTGTTTGTGTAACCACCTGCTGCTGCTGTTCAATAAAGTCTATCTATCTATCTATCTATCTATCTATCCATCCATCCATCCATCTATCTATCTATCTATCTATCTATCTATCTATCTATCTATCTATCTATCTATCTATCTATCCATCCATCCATCCATCCATCCATCCATCCATCCAGACTATTACCAGGAGGTTTTGGTGACTGATTTACCATGTGTAAAGAAATGCTATTATCTTGTGTTAATGTTGTAGGACAGACAGCTCTTCATATAGCCATCGAGAGGAGAAACAAACCTTTTACTGAGCTGCTTATTCAGAAAGGGGCTAATGTCCATGCAAAGGCCTGTGGTACATTCTTCCAGCCACTTAGCGAAACATGTTTCTACTTTGGTAAGTGATCATAACGGAGTGAAAAACTTCACGTTATAAGAATGTTAAGTAGAAGATCATGCAAATATATAACTAATAAAGTTTCTTTGTAACTTTATGAATAAAATGTTAATTTATAAATCCTTTTCAAGTACAACAATACGTTACAAAACAACTATTTATGGATACCAAATGATTTTCCACAGGGGAACTGCCACTTTCGTTGGCAGCATGCACTAATCAGAAAGACATAGTGGATCTGCTGATGGATAAAGCAGACGTGAGGTGTACTGACACTGTGGGGAACACGGTTCTCCACGCTCTCGTCATGGTGGCCGATAACAGCTCTGAAAATACCGACTTCATCGCGTCCATGTACGACTACATCCTTACCAAGGATGCTGTTAAGAATCCCAAAGAGAAGAAGCTGGAGGACATCGAGAACAACCAGGGACTTACCCCCATCAAGCTGGCTGCGAAACTAGGAAAGATTGGGGTAAGACTTTGACCTCAGCATTCTTACAAATACTAAATAAAGTACAGTATCCCTATAAGTAGTGATAGAACCTGGAAAAGATGATGTGTTCGGGATATGGGGAAACCCAGGAGTGGCTTGAGAAATACTGATGTATGTTGGTGGTTCCTGATTTCAAATGGCTTCATTCTTTTCAGTCTTGTGATGTTTTCGCCTTGCAATTTTATCTGAACTGGAAAATATTCTCTATTACATCAGTGTGTGGCAGTTGCACATGACTGTAATTCAGACACTATGTCCCTTCTTAGGTTTCAGACAATAAGGCAGCAGTCACGCATATGAGTACCAAACTCATTTATGTATTAATGGAGTGAATGAAAGCTTGACTCCATTCTGTCTCGCAGTGTTTTCATATGTTACAAAACAGCTTCATAAAAATCTAGGATTAAAACTCTAATAAACGAGCCAGAGGAAAGCATGCTAGGGCGAATCTCTTCTAGGAATACTGGAGAGAGTGATAACAGATCATTACAGTATACAGCTTTAAAAGAGAAACAGCAGGATACAGTGTGTTTTAAAAGGATGATTGATATTAAAATATTGTGGGTATGGGTACTTACCAAAACTGGACAGATGACAATAGAAAAATGTTGCATGGTCTTAAACGTTTAGCTCATCACAGTTCTAAATTGTGATTATTTGCATTAAGTGACCAATCAGTTCAAACAAGTCAAGATATTCTTCACTCTCATTCTTCATTCTCCTATACTTGTAGAAATGATGTTAACAAGATGTTAACTTTTTTTTTAAACCGGCCCATGTTAAACCAGTAACGACAACCACAATCAAAATCACGGTAAACATGCTACATGCCATTTTTGCCTTTTTTCCTTCAGCTCTTTGAATCCATTTTGCATCGTGAGTTCCAGCAGGAGGAGTGCAGACATCTGTCCCGAAAGTTCACGGAGTGGGCATATGGCCCGGTGTACGCTTCACTATATGACCTGGACGATGTCGACACCTATGAACCAAACTCTGTGCTGGAGATAGTTGTTTATGGCACAGAAATACCTGTAAGAGACTAATAATAATTCACTTTAATATACAATATGCACTTGCATCACTACATATTTATCACATATATGTCTTGCAAACGTATTTTTTGTATTTTGAATACAAATGCACGCCACACTTTTCAAATATTAATTTGTGAACAAATGTTGAAAACCATTTATCATTTTCTTTCCACTTCACAATTATGTACTACTATTTGTTGGACTATCAAAAAAAAAAACGTTCAAGGGGTATGAATACTTTTGTAAGGCACTGAACTTATGTACAGTATTCCTCCCGATAGTTTAGACTGATAATTGTTTTTTAAATAATGTAGATTTTACATGCAAACCATTACTATTTTGGCTTAAAAAATTAAGCATTATGTGCAAACATCCTGGCATACTGAACAGCCGGGTGATACCATGGTGTCTTGTTTCAGAATCGTCCCCAGATGCTCCAAGTTGAGCCACTTAATAAACTACTGGAAGACAAATGGAACAGATTTGCCTACCAGCTATTCCTGGCCAAGTTTATTCTGTATATTATATATCTSGGCATCTTTACAACTGTTGCTTTTTATCGGGAAGAAATAGCAGTAAGTAGAGACCTCAACAAAACCATTACAAATATTATCTCATAATATATTTCTTACTACTGTATTAACTGACCTACATTTAATTTGTTAAGCTAGCCCCTTTTATAATTAGGAAATAAATCTATTTAGGGAAATGTTCAAGGAAATATTTTTGATGGCTCCTTCCATCTATTACTATATGTACATTATAATATTTTTTCCCAAATGATCATCATGMTATTTGTTACTCTAGCCTCCGTTTTCAATCAAGAGAAATACGACTGGCTACCTGCTGTTTGCTGGTCAAGTCACCATGGCTCTGGGATCACTCTACTTCTTTGTTGGTGGGGTATGTATTATTTATTTTGGTTTAAAAAATAAGAATAATAAAAAAAAGACATTTATTAGTCTAATATATGCCTAACAATGACTTTTTTGTAGCTGATGAATTTAAAAAGGAAACGACCAAGTCTGCAAACAATGCTGGTAGATGGCTATTCTGAACTGCTTTTGTAAGTGCTCGAACTTTACAATAAATAAATAAATGAATAAATAAATAAATAAATAAATATACAGCTTTATTTTATATAAAGCTGTATATTCATTTTTATTTAATACATTTATTTATTTATCACTTATGTATTTACTAATGTAATAATTCATATATATTAATTCAATAATTTATGTATTCATTATTTATTTATAAAATATATTTATTTTATATACAGTATATATAGTATGTAATAATATCAGCCACTACACTTTTACTGTGATTAAACAATTAACAAAATTCAGGGTAAAGAAAAAAAAGGGCTGGACTGGAACCAAACATCAGCCTGGCATTTTTTGGTCCAGGTCGTCCACCACTATGATCTAGAATCAGTCCGGTCGGAAACCACCCGTATAAAGCGCATCTCAAAAAAATTTAAATATCAATAATAAAATGTTTTGTCTTTTTTTTGTAATTGAATTCAAAAAGTGAAACTCTTATATATTCTTGATGCATACTGTATAAAGTGAATATTTCACAACATTTTTTTGTCATAATTTTAATGATTACTGTTTTAACTCATGAAAATGAAAACTCTCTTATCTCAAAATTTTTGAATATTCCTTAAAATCAGCGAAAAAGCATTTCCAATACAGAAATGTCCAACTAAAAAGTTATTTATAATATATTCTATATTGTAAATAATTTTCAGGATTAGTGAGCTTAGTGGTTAACATTGTCGCCTTGCACCTCCAGGTTCCGGGTTTGATTCCCAAGTCGGGTCTGTGTGCATGGAGTTTTCATGTTCTCCCAGTGGGTTTCATTCCACAGTCCAAAGACATGCAGATGAGACAAACTGGCGTTCACAAATTGCCCGTAGTGTGTGAATGAGTGTGTATGTGTGTGGTGTACCCTGCCTCGTGCCCTAAGTCTCCTGGTATAGGCTCCAGGCCTCCTGTGACCCTGATCACAGGATAAAGCGGTATAGACAAAGAGTGAGTGAATGATTTTTCATAATTGATGTTAAGAAATAATTTTAATATTTTGAGATTAAACAAAAAAAAAGCCTTGAAGTGTTTCACTTTATGTGTAAAGAATATACAGTAAAAGGTCTGAGAGTTTCACTTTCTGAATGAAATTGCAGGGGATTTTTTTTTTCTTCAAAATATTCAAATTATTACTATTATTTATTTATTTAATCACACATGTGCAACGCACACACATACAAGGATAGGCTACCTCCCTCTTCCACCCATGCAAGTCCCTGTTATCATGCATCCTTAGTGATTCAGCCACCCTCTCTTCCTGCTTCTCCTCGTTCTGCCTGCCACTCTGGCACTTGATGCCATGTGACTGGGTTTACACTGTCAGATTAGGATATAAACCAGCGGGCCTGAGTCACTGTATGACCTGCTGGTCCTAGGCAACCACTTAATCAATCAATAATACATTGCCCACCGGGAAAAAGGGCCGGGATGACAGATTACTAATACAGTACATCCCTTGCTGCACCAAGGGATTGCTACAATGGATAATCCGCATTCAACTTGGCACACGTACAGTATTATGCCAGAATTGCTTCTTGATGCAACCCTTCCATTAATAAGATAATTATTTTCCATTCTATCCAGGAGGCCTGGGACCAGCAATTTGCCCCAAAATGTCTCTTTGGTCAAATTGGAGCATAACATTGTTTGGACTTCATTATTCTAGTATAAACTAAAATAAGAGATTATCATGCCGTGCATGGAGCAGTTGCCAGATATTCCTGCTGTTCCTTAAATGTAGATCTCTTGTTCATTTTATATGTCTTCTGGTACTGTAGTTTATTACAGGCTGTCTTGTTCATCATCTGCATGGGGCTGTATTTCGGTCAAAGGCAGGAGTATCTAGCCTTCCTGGTGCTCAGTGTGGCTCTCTGCTGGGTTAATCTGCTCTACTACTCCCGAGGAACCAGACACATGGGCATCTATAGCGTTATGATTCAAAGGGTGACTAAATTATTTTCGCTATAATAATTTTTCTTTTTGCTATTAAAATGTTTACAACATTTCATGCTGTGGCTTTAAAAACTATTTTTAAACTATTTAAACTATTGAGGATCTCAGGTTAGACCTGCCTATTCTGTCTCCTTCCATTCGGTTTACTAGATGATCCTTAGCGACATTCTGCGCTTCCTCTTCGTGTATGCAGTCTTCCTCTTTGGATTTTCAGCAGGTATTCAGTCATTTACTCAGTCTTCATTTTCTGCTCCACAAATGTTCATCCCGGTTACTAAAGTGTTCCTTTTCTTTTCGTTCTTGAAAAAGCTGTGGTGACTCTGCTCGAAAGTGAAAAACCTGAGGATTCAGCACCTCAGACCACCTCAGACCTCAGGACCCAGCAGAAGAACCGCACCGGAGGTGGACGGTCTTTTTACGAAGATGTTCCAAGCACATCACAAGAAAACAGTTGCAAAAAACCAACCTATAAAAACCTCACCTTCACCACACTGGAGCTGTTTAAGTTCACTATAGGCATGGGTGACTTGGAGTTTACAGAGCAGTATGAGAATAAACACGTATTTTACATGCTGCTCATCTCCTACATTGTGCTCACATACATTCTGCTGCTGAACATGTTGATTGCACTGATGAGTAAGACTGTGGAGAAGATGTCCAAGGAGAGCACCAGTATCTGGAAGCTACAGGTATAAATACAGCAGCCACTGGAACGATCTGCAAAAATCACATGAAAAATCAAAAGTTGCAATTGTTTAGTGGTTGAAAAAAAAAAAAAAAATCAGAATATTAGATGAAAAGATACATTTTAAATGTGATGATTTTAAGTTATTTTGTGAAAAACCTTTTGGCTTGATTGGAATGAAAGTAGGGTTAACTAATAATAATCATACTGCTAAAATGTTGAGTTTTTATTGACTAAAACCAGACGAAAATACTTCGTTTCCTCTGATTAAACTAGACTAAAATGTCTAGACTTATAGTCGACTAAACCTATACTTAAAATAATAGGATAAAATTAATGAAATATGATAAATACTAACAGAGACATTTATCCCATGACTAAGACTAAGACTAAAATTGAAAATAGCTGACAAAATTAACTTTAGTTGCAATACAGACCCTTGAAATGATCTAATCACAAAATAATGCAATTAGTTACAGGCAATATACACTGGCCAGCCATGACATTACAAAATAAAAAAGGAAGCCTAATATTGTGTACATTCCCCTTGTGCCACCTGGGCAGTTCTGGCCCCTTGGCACATACTTCCACAAGACCACTGGGGGTTTGTGCTGTGGTGTCACTGGCAGTAGATCCTGTAGGTGGTGTGGGTGGCGCAGACTTACATGTCCAACTATACCATACCACTCATCTGTGCTTGATCAGATTGGAGATGGATTCAGCAGTTTTGGGCTCTTTGCCTGCTGGGCCTTTAGCTCAGAGGACTGTGGTGCACTGGATGTTCTGCGGCTTTTCTATCATCACCAGCATTGACTTTTCTTTGGGATCAGAGCTTTGGGTGCCCATGATCCTGTCACGGGTTTACTGGTATATCATTAATAATCAGTGGTAGTGTTTTAATGATGTGACTGATCGGTGTACAGTATGCATGAGGAGCTTTTCTTGAAGTATATTAAGCATGAATTATGCCTATGTGAGGCTCAAGGTAGTTATATTGTTCAATTATAAGCATCTTTRATCATTGCATTGATAGTGTTGAGTTAGCGTTTGCTGGTTTTGGAGCGTTTGCTATAAAAATGGTTTTTAAAAAAATATTATTATGAATACAATGAAAAATCCTTTCCTGTAATTTAGAAGGAATTAAGAATGTAAAAGCAGTGACCCGGCTCAGCTGGAGCTGGAGATATTACACAAGACGCGCAAGGTTAAAGTGTGTACACTGTTATGAAKCACAATTAACTTATGTCAACATCTCAGCAAAAACTTAGAGCATGACAATGTCTTGTAAGAAAAAAGAAACTGCAGGTGAAACTGGAATGATGAAAATTTGGCTCGGGTTATCATAAAAAGCAATTACTAATGCATTTTTAAATGCTATGCCAGATGAGGGGGAAAAAAAGGAAATAATTTATTCTGGGATTAAATACTTTAAACGGCGTGTATGCTGTTGCTTTCATGCAACTACCCCTTACAAACTGCCYTTCTTAGACTATACAATGAATGCAGCTTTCAGAAACATTTAAAAATGATCTTCATTTTCTAAGCTTTCTATATATTTGGGGTTATTTGTAAAATATGTAAAATTACTCATTTAAAAAAAATTTCCCTAATACATTCAATAATTTCAGTATCTGTTTAATTTTTTTAAATAGCTTTTGAGTTGTTGAATAAATATTGGCAAATATCCTCCTAATGTAATCATTTGTTGTCATAAATCGATTATTTGAATTTGTCCTGGATAAACACATTTAACCACTTACTTACCATTTTACTTTTAATAATTAGACATCGCAATTTAAATTTCAACCACAGTGTATATAAAAGAATGCAATATGTATGTTTTTTTTTTTATCATCAAATCATCCAGCTTTAATTGGCACTCTCATAAAATACAGTATAAAGATAAGTGGAAATTATAGTATGGAAATGGATAACGTGTAATATCATGTAAAGGACTTTTTAAAAAATCCATATGTCCCATTTTACTATATAAGAATTTTTTTTAAAAGAACGATTAATTGTTTGCCTTTTAAAAAATATCTTATTATTGTATATCATATCCATTTTATAAAATCGTTTGCATGAACAGTGCCAAGTTTAATGGAGTTGACAGGCTGATGATTATGACTGAATGATTTATTTTTATAGTTAATAGTTTAATGCAAATATTTTAAATATTTTAATGCAGTCCCAATACTGGAGGAAGAATCTGAAACTTATAACAGGGTACATGTTTAACATGTCAGTTTTTAGCAACGATATGTCAAATTGTTCTGAAAGTGGACTGTGTAACAGTGTGTGTGTGTGTGTGTGTTTGTGTGTGTTCCTAGCGTGCCATCACCATCTTGGATCTGGAGAGATATGCATGCTGTCTGAAGACGAAGCTGAGGTCAGGAGTGAAAAGGAACCTGGGCAAAAAAGAAGACGACTGGCGCTGGTGTCTCAGGTAAATAAAAAAATTTGAAATAAAAAAGTTTGTAGCCATGTTTAAAGTTTGTACCTGACCTATAGATAAGTTGACAGGAAAGTGAAAAGGTGAACTGGTGTGATGTGGCATTTCTTGGACAATTTACAGCCTGGTTTATGAGTTTCATGTAATGTTACTTGAAGCAACAAAAGTATTGTAACAACAGTACTGAATTTAGAGCCAGTTGTTTCTACTGCATCGGAATTAGTTGCAAGGAAAATAAAATCCAAGAAAGGGGATAATATCAAATTTTAGTTTAATACAATTAATGTATCCATTATTTTTAACAATACCCATCATCATCATGAAGATGCTGTAAAAGAAATCCTGATCTAGATTTAAAACGTGATGGAGAAAACTTGAGATTTCTTCAATACACTCAAACGCAGCAACTTCAAGCATAATACGATTCCTGTCATCACCAATCATTTGTGCATTTGTGGATTTACGCTTTCTGCAGAGTGGAAGAAGTGAACTGGAAAAAATGGAACCGCAACCTGGGCATCATCAGTGAGGATCCTGGAGAATGCAACACAGTAATGAAAACTGGACCTCAAAAAGGTAATCGTTTCTTTTTTAATTGTTGAGGTTTAAAATAACCGCAAATCTAAGGTAAACCCTTAAACAATTTTGAGAAGTGTATGTTATGATACCGTTGATGTGTATCACTCTCTACAGAGCCCAGCCGGCTAAGGTACCTACGCGAAGCCAGCCGACGGAAGTCCAACAATCGTAGAATCCTGGAAGGGCAGGAGACAAATCCCCTGGCATCCAGCCCAGTGTAACAGAACTGGGAAGTATGGGGAATGTATTTTTAGCACTAATTGAATTTTTTTATTATTTTTTTTTTTATCTAGCACACAATAAAATTGTTTAGGGCATCATAGAGACTTTGGAGGACTATTTTCTGAGAACATACTGTATTAGCCATAACATCAAAACCACGGATCGATGAAATGAAGGACATTAATTATCTTGTTACTGTGGCAATCGCGGCGGCATGGTGGCTTAGTGGTTAGCACTGTCGCCATGCACCTCTAGGGTCCGGGTCAGATCCCTGACCAGATTCCAGCCCCACCGCTGTGTGCTTGGTGGATTTCCTCCGGGTACTCCCGGACATGCAGATTATGCTAACTGGCATTCGCAAATTGCCAGTGGTGTCCTGCGATGTATTAGCAAATTCTCCAGGGCGAACCATGCCATGTGCCCTAAATGTCCTGGGATAGATTCTAGGCCTCCCACAGGATTGAACGGTATAGACGATGACAATGATGAGTGGCACCAGTTAAGGCAACAGGGTCATGAAGACCCGAGGCTCATTGAGACACGTGGGGAGTGAAAGCTAGTTTGTCGGGTCTGATCCTAAAGAAGAGCACAAATTGTTAAAAAAAAATAAAATAAAAAATCTGCATAGCAGCAGATCATCCAGATTGCCCATGCTGACCTGTGTTCACTGCCAAAAGCACCTTCACTGGGCATCAGAACTTGCCCAAGGACCCCTGGATGAAGGTGGCCTGGTGTGATAATTCATGTTTTCTTTTARATCACATGGATGGCCATGTGTGTGTGTGTGTGTGTGTGTGTGTGTGTGTGTCTACGTCATTTACTTGGGAAAGAAATGGCACCAAGATCCACTATAGAAAGACAGCAAGCTCGAGGAGGCAGTGAGATGCTTTGCACAATGTTCTGCTGGGAAACTTTGGGTCCTGCCATTCATAGGGATGACACCATTGTTCCAGACGATGGAAAGATAACGGTATTCCCGAATGGCAGTGACCTCCTTCAGCGCGATAATGCACCCTGGCACACTGCCAACAAACAAGAGTTCAAGGTGTTAAATTGGTCTCCAAATTCACTGGATCCCATTTTGATCACACAGGAAAAACAAGTCCTATTCATCATTGAGGCTCCACCTCAAAACCTATACTGTAGGACTTCTGCTGCTAACATCTTGGTGCCAGATAGTCACACTTAAAGAGGTCTTGTGGAGTCTATGTCTCGACGGACCAGAGTTGAGGTACAAAGAGGGACTAGGTTAGTGGTTTTAATGTTATGGCTGATCGGGAAATACTATACTATCTCATGCACAAGTCATATGTCAGTGTTTGCTACAATAATTTCTACACTAATGAAAATGTCCTATAGAGGTCAGCACCTAGCAGCTTACCAACCAAGTCCAGACTATAGACCGTACAGCAAACCAGTGAAAGAGGAGTCTTTCCCATTTGTAAGCAATTTACATTTCATTTCAGTTAAAATCATTCTTTCTTTCTTTCTTTCTGAAACACAATATCCAACAGCTTTGGCTATAATGAGGCAGTCAAAAATGGAGGACGTGCTTATTGCAGCATTACAAAATATTACATTATTTTAATCTATTATATTTAATGGTTGGTGGATTACAAATAGGTAAAATTAAGCTGCAAGTGAGGTCAGTTTTGTATGGCTCTACAATATTGTAGGGCTCTTTGTGGATGTACTGTAGCATTATACAATTTGCAAGTTGGTTATCTATATAACTACATAGCTTGCTGTTACCGAAATGCAGGACAGTTCGAAAGTGTATAAAATGTAACAGATATCTGTAACTTACATCTATACTAATGTTAATTCCCAATGCGCACAACCTAGGATTTTATTTTGGAATTGTAAATGCTTTGATATTACATMGATATTACATTGATAATGGTGTAGCTAGTATGAAGTGGTTAGCACTGTCATCTTGCACCTTCAGGGTCCASGTTTGATTCRTGCCTTTGGTCTGTGTGCATGTTCTGCCCGTGCTTGATTCATTTCCTCCGGGTACACCGGTTTCCTCCCACAGTCCAAAGACTCCTGCTGTATTCCAATTATAATTCAAACTGGAGCCACTTTCATGATAATGATCAAGATGTTATCTTCTACTGTGTTTCTGAGGATTCATTACAAAAAAAGGAAGTAGTAAAAAAAAAAAAAAAGATGTAATGATAAATATTGTTCTTAGCCACACTTTGTAAATACTACTCCTCAGTAGTCCATTTGGAAATCACATACTGACATTATGTTGGAAATGTATACTGTTTATTCAACATGTTATTAATAAAGTTGTAATAAATTATGTATTAAAACATATAAAAAGCAGTCTGAATGTAAGAATGCCCTCATTTTGCACATTAAAGTTGGCTAATGTAAGTTATGCTGCTCTCTAGTGGCATGGTGGAGCAGCTGCTTGCAATTCGCTGTAAAGTCGGGAAAATGCACAGACAACATAATGGGGGCTTTAAAGTCATTTGTCCGTCTGAGCTGCTGTGATGTACGTGATATTTACTCACCAGATCCGTGGGTGTCACTGCAACCGTGCTGTCTGTCAGGTTATGATTATGAACCTGTCTTAATTATTTTGACGTTTAATTTTTTACAAGAAACCAATCGATATATGAATCTGCTATGCAAGGGCAAAAACTTGCATGGAAATTTAAGAATGAATTTGACTCATACAGTGATGCAGTTACTTTTGATTAAAATGAAAGAGAACATTCCGTTAAGAYAATAGAAAATGTTTTATATAACTAGTTTTTCTTGCAATATGTGGTTTCCTTCATTTGGTTTCATCATTCACCGACATATTCTTCTTCTTTAAAATGTCTGCACCATTCAGATGTTTTATTGTAGCTCTGTCTCATCACCAGAATGTGCTTSAAGTCTTCTGTAAATGTCAATCGGTTTTCAGAAAAAGGCCATCGCAGGTCCCGGTTTGACTCGAACGCCCCTCGTATGAGTGTATTGTTGCAGAAATCTTGTGTTTGTTCAAACAAGCATAAGTCATACTGTTGTCCATGAAGCTTATCACAGAGTTTTATTAGTACTTTCTGCATGGTCAGTGGTGTTACAACAGGTGAGGTAGTAGAATTGACTAGACTATGAGATTCTCATAACCCTCTTAACTAAAGTTTGCATTTTGAACATTTTTATTTAGAGATAAGATGGAGAACGCACCTGCAAAACGGCCCAGAAATTCACGGAACACACCTGTGCATGTAATTCTGTAATGTCGGACTTATTTTTCTTTCCTGCTGCTATGCTCACTCGGTTTTGTTTTTTGTACTTGCTTTTGCATGTATAATTGYCTTTTACACATATTTGAGAGGAAAATATGCCGGGTCAATATTACTCATACTGAGCTTTACCCGGTTGTCCCGCTGTGCTCTTTTTTTTTTTTTTCCTTGCAATTCCTAATGCCCCGACCTGAACTTTTTCAGAGCCGCCCCAGTCTGTGCTATTTCCTGCTGCCACGAGCCTTTGATTTACGGCCCTATTGACTCGAATCGACGCTGTTCATCCATTTGTACGCCAGCTGTCGTGGAGCAGCAAGGCTAAAAGTAGCCTGCTGGAGAGAGAGGGAGAGCAGTTTTTTTCTTCCACCCTAGCCATTTAAATGCATTGTCTTTCCAACCTTCATTAGAAAATTAAACAGACTACACCTCTAAAAACCTCTTAAATAACATGCTATTTAATGAGAATATATGGTTTTGGCCTCACATTACACCACCGCACAGCTGAACCCTTAAATCTGATTGGTTAGAAGGTGCTGGTTAGTTAACCAATATCACACTCAAGTCCGTACTGTTGTATTTAATATCAGCAGGGCTGTGATGCAGTCATAGATAATCAGAGCAGTGCTGATATTCAGTCCAACAGCACAACCTTGAGTGCGATATTGCTTTCATACATTCCAAAAACACCATTTATCACCAAAAATTCACCATTTGCAGTAACAACAGATTATGATCCGTGTTTATTTAACCAGCTGGTTTGCTCCGCCAACACACATCCTTTCGCGACTGGCAGAACTAGCATTGAGTTAGCGACTAGTAGTGCGCTATGTAGGGTGTACAATCCCTTGTGCCACACACCAAGTAGTGCCCTTGATCATGGGTTAGAGAGGGATTTGGGATTCAGCCTTCAGCTAGTTAGGTTTGTAGCTCCTTTTAGCCATGAACAGAAACACAGGCAATTTGGAGAGGCTTGAAAGAAATGATTAGGAACACAGTGTTGTTTAAGATTACATAATGTTATCAGATGCATCTTCTTCCTGCAAGTGCTTCCGTGACTGGTATTAAATGTGGGTTTTGGCAGGCAGCTGCTCTCCACTCTTTTCAGTGACCCATTTTCACCCACGATGGCAAGACACAGCTAGTGTAAGTTACGGTTTCTAGAACGCCTGTGACGCGGAATGATAGATACTGTATAGTTAAACATCCCAATGCTGTCATGCTCTATACCATAACTCGTGGAATGGCTCTCATCCAATCAYATTACACCATCAGAATMATTGATATTGATATTATTGAAATGGTGACGCTTCTAACCCTATGGAATGAGTCTCCAATGTTAGCACTTTGTAACAGTTAAATGTCTGAAGAACAAATGCTAATAAAGACCAATTCATTTTATAAAAAAAATTKAATTGATGTATGTGTAAATGTTATTACACAAGAGATTAACGGGAAGTTTTTTTTAAATCATAGAACCGTCAGCTATTCTGTGCTTGCTGCTCCAAACAGCAGAATAAAGCAGCAGTCAGACCCTATGAGAAGAAAATCTCGTATTGCTGAGTAAACTGCATAAAAAGCCAAATTATATAGACTGTAATATTAAGTAAAATAGTAACTACATTTAAAAWATGCATTAGGTAGCAATATCTTCTGGTTACGTTCTGCTACGAGAGATTACAGGTGCAAAAGTGTACAGGTTCATCCGAAAAACCTGACTTAGAAAATGAAGAAGGAAAAAAAGGCAAAAAAAGGCAAAATGATGACAATTTGACAAGTGCTGAAGTGATTTTCGGGCAGCTGGACACTTCTGATCATCATTTGAGGACTTCCTGTCAGACTCTAATCCCTGTGAACGTCTTTAATGATGTTACTAATAAGAACCCACAGCTGCTTACACAAATAGTGCCTGAGCTTCATCATACTCATTTGTGAATGTTTTCTTAGTGCAGCATATCATGGGATTGAGTGCAACAGGGGCCACAAGTCAGCTCGCATTTTATGAAAAAAAAAAAAAGAAAGTGCACTTCAAAGCCTTGTGCAGAATTTTGTCAGACGCAGCATCACATTTCCTGCACAGGTGCTGTGTGGGACATGGCTTCAGAAATCAAATGTGTGCAACAAAGAGCCCATATACAAACCATACGTGCACATCTGTGCACACTGACAGACCAAGGTGGAGAAGGTGGATTTCAAAGCATAAATTAGAACTTTATTTTATTATTACAATATTACAAAAAGAGTAGCACAACTCTCCACACACAGTCTGTAGTTTTCGCTCATTCACTCAACAGCCACAGAGTGACAGATATGAGAAAGTCTTCTAGACTCTTCATTTCACAGCTATAGCAAAAAAAATAAAATAAAATAATAATAATAATAATAATAATTAAATAACGAAAAAAAATCAAGTTTATAATTATAAATAGTCACAAATTGCAAAACTGAAGCTTTGAAACTTGGAATAAAAAGATTTTTGTTACAGCCCAGAACTACACATAGCTATAAAACATAATTACAATAAAATATTATTCTTGTTTTCTTTGTTTTTGTTGCAAAGTAATCCTAAGGAATTGCTTTTCTATTCAACAAAAGCTTTAGTTAATAAAAATAAACAAGGAAAAAAAATTGCTGTTCCTTTATAGTCTTTTTTGAAATCGTTTTTCATAATTATCGGTATTATAGGTTTCATAATAACCATGCTTGTTTTCAAAGGAAAGTCCAAGGACCAAATACTTAAGGCTTTATAAGGGCTGTTCCAGAGGGAGGCAAGCAGAGAGTGGGTGATGGCGAATCCACCGACCAACCAACCCACCTACACACACATACACACACGCGCCACCAAACACACATCACTCACTCCCACTTACTCGCTCGTCCACTAGAACCATCCCCACGCAAACCATCCAACATTCACACAGTCATTACACTTCTTAAAAGTTACAGTAGTATAGCAGATTAGCCAGTGTACAATAAAATAATTCATCTGCTGTTTCACCTTCGACTTAAAAGTCCTCCTTGATTTACCCACAAGCAATCTTGCAAGTGATCAATTTGGTCTGTTCAAGCACACGCTGTTAGAGCATCAGTAGCAACTCCTAAACTGAAGTTATTTCAACAGATACATGAGAAAACGTAGGATCAAATAATCTCAATTTGGTTTGTAGTTAGTCTCTAAATGATATTAGTAACAATCKACAATACACAATCTTCTCCAGTAGTAAGTTTAGTCCTGCTAACTTTATTACAAACCATCTAACAACAGAACAGCCCATCTCTAAGATTCAAGTACGTTTTCATATGTTAAGAAAATGAAGCAGAAGTACAACGGCACCCCTTCAAAGCTCAAGATCTTCTTGCAGGTTTTTTTTCTTTTCCTTCTTCTTTAAATTCAGGCCACATTGACTTCTTAAGAAAACGGAACTCCGCAATCATGCTGCCTACTTCGTTAATCTAAACGAGTTAAGACATCACCTGATTTGTCGCAGCACTTTTGACTGTAATCGATACATAAATTATGCTTCCATCCTTGTAAGCCGTGCCAGACTAYGTGGCTTGATATGCGACTGATTWTATATATTTTCCTGTTGAAGTCATGTTGTCAATTGCAAACTAGCATTCCATAATCCACAGATTAATAAATTAACGTAGAGAAGAGGATGAAGCCCTCTGAACAAGATCTATACTGTCCCGAAAAATTTAGTGAGAAATCAGGGGAAGCCAAGCTGACATAGGCCATAAAAAAAGAAAATATCTTCCTGAACAGTGCATTAGTGAGGTTATTCAACTTACAGCTGAAACATAAACCCCTGGCAAGAAAGGGAGTCAGCTTTTCATGATGATTGAAGGACATKATTTCATCTTTCAGACTGTATTTCTTTGCCTAGAAGACATCACACAGTGATCTGGGGGGAAACAAAGTAAAACCAATAACTAAAAGTAAATGAACGTAATCCTTTAAAAGAAATTGATCACTTGCAAGAATGATGATTAAAAGAAAAAGAAAAAAAAAAGAATAGTGAAAACACTGCTTTTGTTAAATGTTTTTCAGTTTTCAGTGATCAGTTTCTGTTTGCTGTCTGAATTGTTAATGTGAACTTATGTGTTGCAATGCTTTTCATCCTATTGAGTAATTTTAAGACAGAGAGCAGAGTAGATCATTTTTTTGTGGCTATCTGAAACGGACAGAGGTGGTGAGGAGAGCCTGTGTCGGAGCTTATCTGTACCCTGGGTGCTGGCCATGGGCCATGGGGGGAGGTCTGGGCATCTTCCCAATCAGGCCCAGATTTTGATCTCGGAAGCAGGGCGTCTGGAAGTCCCCTCCCATGTAATCTGCCGTTTGAATCAGATTAGTCTGCCCCACTGCGGCTCCCCCRGCCACTCCTGCCGGTCGATAATGTGCCGTTCCTCCCGTGGGGGCGCAGTCCACAACTGGAGTGGGGTTAGTACCGCCCGTTCCATTGCCTGCTGGACCATGGAAGGGTGCAGGCAACTCCTGTGAGCCGGAACTATCGCTGTTGGGTGTTGGGAGAATACTACCCCACACAGGCACCTGGTGGTAGTACTGGCCATTGGCGTAGTGCGCAACGGTGCCAGGTGGCATGGTGTTGTTGTTGACAACTGGAGGTGAAGGCGTTGGCTTATCCATGGGGGGTTTGAGGGTGTAAGGTTGCCCTACACACAGCTCAGGTGGGTAGTTCATGCTTTTACAAGGGAATCCTGGGTCCCGAGGAACAGTTTTGCAAGGGTGCCCGCCCCCGTCTGATGCATGCTGCAGGTGGGCAAGCTGATGCTGGTTCCATGACATCATCTGCTGATGCTGTTGGTGGCAAATCGGATGCTGCTGAGGGTTCTGTTGGTGCTGCAGATGCTGCTGCTGCTTCAAATCGTTGTGATACACAGCCATCCTGTTTATGGCACCCATGTTGTGCAGAGGTACTCCAGTGCCAACTGATTTATCTGGTGCTCCTATGGTGCAAGAAGAGTGTCCGAGGCCTGGAGGTACAGCACCGGAATGCCCACTGTGCATGGCCACCCGGGAACTGGCATTGATGAGCAGGTTGCGACTGATGGGGCTGGGGTTAGCAATTTGGCCCTCACACATGGATGTGGCCCCGGCACCCTGGGCCCGAGCCTGGCAGAACTGGTTAATCTGGTGCACAATGGTGCTCAGATCAGCTTGGCGGCCCTGGTGCAGGGTGCCAGCCATTGAAAGAGGAATGGTTGAGGTAGAAACAGTCACATTGGGAGGGGCATCGGCATCCGTGAGTTTTCTAGTGCCACCCTGCAGGCCCGGAGGAGGCTGTTGGAGGTGCTGTTGCTGTTGTTGAAGCAAGAGAGCTGGAGGAGGCTGTGGACCTGGGTGACCAAGAGGAGGGGGGTGGGAAAGAGGCTGTGTCCTGCCCATGCCCTGGGGGTGCTGAGGCATTGCTGAGGGCACATGGTGCCCAAGTCCCTGGTGTTGCTGTTGCTGAGGGAGGGTCTGGAGACTTTGACTGTGTTGTGGGAGGCCTTGTTGATGTTGCAGGGGTCTCTGAAGCGGCTGTGGTGCATGCTGTAGGGTTAAAGTGCTTGGTGCCGGGCCATACCCACTTCCAGGGGCGCTCATCGTCACACGTGTACCAGTGAAGTCTTTGATGATGCCCTTCGAGATGGGTGCCTTGACGATGGCCAGGAGGCCGGCCTTGGCCGCAGACTGTGAAGGGGGATAGGGACTGTAGCGTGCACCACCCGCGTCCAAGCCGTTGACGGTGCGCCGCACGTGGTTGCGCTGTGGGACCTTGACGCTGTTGGGAAAGATTTTAATGGTCAGCGGGCTGTTGGCCACCTTCTTAGCATAAGCGTCCAGCTCCGCAGGGGTCGGATACTGGGCTGATCTCATCCTCTGTGTAGTGTCCCCTGGAAACACAGAAAAGGACATCCAAGAAAGAAAGAAAGAAAGAAAGAAAGAGGGAGAAAAAGAAGAAATAAATGAATAAATGTACTCAGAATTACACGGAAACAGCTTCAATAGGGGTGATAAATGAAGGCAGTAGCAGTAAGAATATAGCAACTTCACAAAAGGCAGATTAAATATGGATACTCGCATGTAAAGATAGGGGAGAGTTAACATCATCGGGAATAACAAGAGGAGAAGACACAAAAGAGGAGCTGAACTTGAATGCTATAATATTCTCAGGTTACCAGTTTCAGCGGAGCCACATAAAGGCCTTTGACTTTTAGCTGATAGAGAGACACACAGTACCACTCGTATACACACACACACACACACACACACACACACACAGTAGGTTGTGGGTTCAAACCACAGCACTGTCAAGCAGCTACTTGAGCAAAGCAGTCTGCCCCATGGATGCTGTATCATAGCTGGCATGCTACTAGACGTGTAAATACAATAAATGAAAAATGTAAACTGCCAAATTGAGTGCACATGAGCACATACGCTTTATACTAAAGCACGGTGATGGTCATTGTAGAGGTAATTTCTGATGAGCATGCACATTTTGTTTTCAGCATACCTGGCTGAATCATCAGCCTCCTCCTAATGACTTAATAATGTGTTCTGACATTTAAAAACCAAATATTTCGTACTGACATAGGTTAATTGCAATATGTGTGCGCACATGGTTAAGGTGCTTATCATCCCAATTTCTCTTCTCGCTCTCCCTCCTTTTGTTTCCACCTCTCTTTCTCTCCCTATCCGTCTCCCACGCTCTCACACACAGAGCTCAACATAATTTTGTTAAATCATCTGMGTGTGTCTAAGTGCGTGTGCACARGTGTGAATTGGCAGACCTTGTGTCTTAAAAAGCATGTAGACGGTTTCCACAAACCCCAGCATCTTGTATTGGCTGGTAGAGAATTTGAAACATGCTCCTTTTAACCAAATTGAAGTTAGCTCATTGAATTACCATCGCTGATATGGGAAATGAATGGGCTAAAAGCCAACATAAGTCCCCCCCCTCCCTTTTTCCCCCTGGCACCTGCTTCGTCTTATTTCGAGGATCAGATTTTTGTGAAACCAGTTGTGGCTGTAATGAATGGAGCAATGGAACAACATGCATGTTTTTTAGTGATGATGTTGCTAAAATGTGTTTGGAGGAGAAAGTAAAAGCTGATTGAGACCAAATCATTAAATCGAGTAATTATTCAGCAAGCTAACGTAATTATTACCTTGTGAATTATAGCCTCAGTGTAGCACTGGTCGACTTAAAACCTTATTTTGTCTTATGGATAATTTTATAATGTTAAAGTAGCTAACCTCTAAGCTAGCTAGATAGTGAGCTACTTATTTGTATTTGCTCCAGTGCAATGTTTCCCCACACATAGAGAACAGCGGCACCTCGGCATACAAACCTTAAGAACTCAAATGTAGCAAAAATTTTGCCTCGGCATACGATGCTTTTTTGGCATGTAAGCGACTGAGATTGGTTGCGCGTACTTCCGGTAACCCATTAAAACTTGCTTGCGTCAGTGGAAAGCCAAGCAAAGCGAGTTAACTTTTCTTTTTTTTGCATTTTGTGCAAGATTTCGTGAAGAAATAGAACCACGGGTTACAAGAATGTTATCAAGGAGCAAGGCAGGAAGAAAGAGGAGCCACTTTCAGCTCTGTTTTTAAAGCAGCCGGTGCCAAGAGAAATAATAAATTAAGATTAAGTGAGGTTTAATGTCTATTTAGTTCAAACTGAACTTCCTTTACCTGTCTTTTCTAAATATTTTGATTGTTTTTATATGCAAAAATATGATTATAGTGTTAGAAATTGATAACATTGGTAATATTTTTGGATGGCTGGAATAGATTATCTGCATTAATTACATTACATTACATATGGGGTTAGGGTGCATTTAGAAATTTCGTATGCAGAGGTACCACTGTATATTTGGACGGGCTTCCCAAGTACAGTATATTGATGGCCGCCAAAGCATATTTGCTGCACTACCGCTCCTGTACCTGTGAGAGCAGTGTACTGAGAGGCAGTAAATGCAGCGGATACCAGCTGCCGTAAAAAAAAGAAAAAAGAAAAGAAAAAAAAAAAAAGAATAGGAAGGGCGTACTGATGCAAACAGTTTCACCTGGTGAACGGGCTCTTCTCTAATAAACCCCGGAAGGTTAAAACCCATAAAACTTTTGCGGCACGCAGCATTGGTCAGTGACCAATTTAAAAAAAAAAAAAAAAACTGCTAATACTGATGTTCCGCCAGTGTGTGGGGGGAGTTTTTTTTGTGTCATGTAGAAACAAAGTTATTACTTTTAAAAAGCGTCAATGGCACTGCTATTGGAATATGGGAATGACATCTTTGCCTATGTTTGTTTGTTTTTTTGCTTATTGATGTTTGTCATATTGCCCAGGTTGTGCTGAAAAAAAAAAGAAAAACGTCACTCGATATTGCACAATCATGAGCCCTATATATATTTTTATATAGCCCTGCGTTTTAAGGGCTACATGGTCTGAAAAACAGTGCCATGTTTGTACACCAAAGAGTGCTTAGTTCTTACTGTATATACTGTACATTTTGTTTTTACTTTGTCTTACTCTTCATTTACATTTAGTCATTTGAAAGAGGCTTTTATCCAGAGCGACTTACAAAAGTGCTTTGAAGTTTCTGTCACTGGATAGATCCTTACACCGGGTTACTAGGTTACTAACTAAGTACCATTAGTCTAACCACTGTTGGGAAGGTTTAAAAAATTTTTTTTTTTAGGTTTTTGTTAGGGAATGAACTCTTCACATATGGGCAGATGGAGGGGAGGGTTTGTAGGTTGGATTTGAATGAATCAAAAATATTGTGTTACAAGTCGTATGTATTTGTTGTGTGTGGTATGTAGTAGACTACTTTAGTGCTGGATGGCCACCCGTTCCGCAAGTCTATTTCACACCTTACAGGGATCACTGCAGTGTATTGCTAGACGGCTGGCTTTAGTTAATATCTCTTAAAAAAAAAAAAAAAACACTTATCTAAGTAATCACAATTTTTAATTTCCCGTTATAGATGAACATAAAATAAACACCTATTTTCAATTGATAGTACACTCATTTCGCCAAAGTATGACGGACGTGACATGTACCCACATGGGTTATATACGTTTCCTAACCCTTGGACCAAACTAGCCGACAACCACAGAACCCCAGACTTGTCTATGCTCCAATATATCCACAAGTAAATGCTTGCAGAAGTAAAAAGCCCTGACCAGATTACTAACACCTCCAAACTGTTCTCGGCAGCGTTTCCAAAAGGACAAGAGCCGAGCCTGTTATTATAATAACTGCGGTCTTGGCTCTAAATGAGCTGATTAATTAGAGTGTGCTCTCTTTCTCGCTCTCTCTCCCTCAGCTCTCCTCACTATATCTTGAAAAGTGCAGCATGCGTAAAGCCAAAGAGGACTAAATGTGAGACACCGAATCTCTGGAGTTCATTTAAGAGCGCAAAAAAAAAAGTTGTTTATCCCCGAAATAAATAAATGAATAATAATAATAAAAATTCTTTGAGAGACATGGTATTACATCTTTGCTCAACATTTTTACACGTTTGCTTGATTTCAGCTTGCAGTGTAAAATGGTGTTTTTAATTACTTTTGGTTGGTATTTTTTTCTTCTTCTTTTTAAAAGGCTAGTGGAATGTTTGTATTCTTTTTTTTTGCCCCCAGATCATACATTTATATCATGGAGTGCAATCCATGTATAGTATGGGGCGATTACGTTTAATATATTTGATACTTACACATACACAAAGAACCATCATAAATATATATTTTAAAAAAATACATATTTTTATATTCATTAGAAAACTTTGAAAATGCCAACGCATTACCGTATCATCCTTAAAGATTAATTATGAACTCTAAAATTGTAGAAGTCACGTCAACTTCTATGCCCACAAGCGCTATATACTGAGAGATTATTTCTGTATTAAACAGAAGTATACTTACTACACTTACTTATGACCTACTAGATAAACAGCACTTTGCTCTCAAAGGACAAAAAAATGTTTCTCAAGTTGATATAACACGTATAATGCATCCATAGAATAGAAAAGACACTGAGAGAATAAAAGATGAGAGAGAGAGAGAGAGAGAGAGGGAGAGAATTTGACGATAAGTGTTCTCTGTGAAGCCGCTGTCTGGCTGCTGAAAGGAAGTCTTTGTATAAAACAAGCTTTTATCATTCGAAGTGAGAGAGAGAGACACAGAGAGAGAGAAGGAGAGACAGAATTAGGGAGCAGGGGAGATAGATGGGTGAGGAAGGCTTCTGATGTGCACCCACCTGCACTTCCCTGCCACTCTGATCCAGAACTAGTGATCCTTCCCACACACACACGCACACACACACACACACACACACACACACACACACACAGAATGCATTTACATGCATTTCCATTTGCCCCTGGCTCCCTCATCTCCAAGCTTCTCACGMTGACCAAGGCCACTCACACAGGCGCATTCACGTCGAGGTCACTTATCTAACTGTCTAATATTAATTCTGCGCACTGATAAAAAAATAAAATAAAATAAAAAACCCAGAGACAAAAATTCTTTCCTGGGCCAGTCATTTCCATGGCTCTCATTCACTCTGCATGAAGTCATTCTCTTGGCATTTTTGTTTTAAAAAAAAAAAAACATATTGTGGGGACAACACTAAGAACACATGGTAATCTGTAAAAGATTCATATCCATCCATTTGATGTCTATAGCACTTTTCTAAGAAGCCTGGAGCCTATCCCAGGGAACGTACAGCACAAGGCAGGGTATACTCTGGATGAGGTGCCAACTCATTGTAGGGCAAAAGCACCTTCGCACACACCCAAACACCCAGCCATACAGTATACTACAAACAATTTGGAAACATCAATCAGCCTATACTGCATGTCTTTGGAAACTAGAGAACCACCAAGGCCAGGGAGAACACACAAACTCCACAAACACAAAACGGAGGCTAGATTAGAGCCCCTAATCATAACGAGACTGAAACACTGTGCTGACTGTAAGAGTAATACAATTAACAAATTAAGCGTTAGGAGCTCGCATTGTCCCAAAGCTTTAGACACATCCATGAACATGGGATGATCTGTTACTAGAAAATGGTTGAACTAAATGGTTGTCACAGTTTTACAAGTTTGCCTTCTGATAAATCATTCCGTAAGGTAGGCACGAGTGGCGTCAACCAGTTTCCCAAAACGGCCGGGGATGTCTTCTGAAAGAAGTCGTTTGGGATATTGCTGAGAACCTCATAAGTTCTTACCTCCAAGTTCTCCAGTGAGCAAGGTTTTGTCCTTAAACAAGGGGGAAAAAAGTGCTGTGTTTTGTTGCAGACAACTACAGTACATCCATGTCTGTTGGAATATATCTTATCTCTTGTAGACAAAGCACTCGGGTGCTGTAACATTCTTCAAGTGTATCTTGGCTCCCAAATGCAACAAACGTAGTGCTGGTGATAGAGGCAGAATGACGGGGGGAAAAAAAAGACATATGGATACGGAAGGTATCCAGTGTAAACATTCTTTTTCTTGACTGCAGCATTCTCCAAAAATCCCCTGAATGCATTTAATTCACTCGCAGCAGCCATGCTTTGCARACCTTGTCGTTTTCTCTCCACTGGTCATGACGTAACAGAAAGGCGAGACACGGGTGTCTTTTTAGGACATCATGTTTTGCTATGAAATGCAGCTGTTCCATGTTGCACTTTGATCGAAAAAGATTATCTACCAAAATGAGTAAATGTCAAAAAAAAAAAGAAAAAAAAAAGAAAAAAGGTTTTCCCATTAAACTTCATTTTTGGTTAAGCAATTATTACAATATCTAACTCAGATTGCTGTACAGCCCAGGGCCAGTTTGGACAGAGGATGATTTTAAAGTTGCATGATGCACTTGAACAGTGAAAAAAAGCGCATTGCTATTTTCAGATCAGAGCTGGGGGGCAAACCTCCAGGCAGACACTACAAGCTGAGACCTTGCTGGCTGGAGTTTCAACCACTTTGCTAATGACAAAACAAATACATGCCTCTCGCTCACTCCGAACTCATCACTAATCACTTAGCATCAAGGCTAAGTAATTGTTTTATCACTTGCCTTTGCATGCAAGTTGCGGTCTCCTGTTTTCCTCTAGCAGCATCATGTTCAGAAAATGTCTCTACTGTGAGCAATGAATAAGAGCATACAGTGCCTTGCTTGGACAAAAAAAAGCCACACTCTAATACTTCAACTGACAGCCTTTAGCTTTTGATAACGAATGAGCAAAATGGTGTCTGATTCGTGTGTGGAAATGATTCTTCATGCTCGCACAATCCCGCTTTCATAATTTGAGTCCTGGAATTTCTCTGTGCCACCATTGATGTGCATAAACTGCATTGATGTGATAACCTGGTCATTCAGTACATTCAAGTCATCATTTGACTCCGTTTTATTGCCACATAATGTTGCTGAGCCRATTGTAGAGCTGTCCAACTGAAGCAATCCCAGATCATAACCATGCCTCCAGAGGARTGCATATGCACGATAGGTGCAGCTCTTCAAGCGCTTCAAGCTTCTTACCCTGACGTGCCCATCTCTTTGGAATAAGGTCAATCTGGACTCATCAGACCACATGACCTTTTTCTATTGCTTCAAAGTCCAATCTTGCTGCTCCCTAGCAAATTGCTTGATGCAGGTCAATAATTTGACCCTTCTGAAACGGCGACTTTTTTTTGTCGGTATGTATGAATTTTAAAGTGAAGATGATTCACTTGGATACATCCTAGATGGATCCAATGAAGGACACAATGCGCACACACAAAGTAAGCTCATACAATGTATTTTTTTTTTTCCTTTAAGTTTTTAAGTCAAAGAAAAATCTCCTCAACGACGAGAAACCTTGAGAGGAACGAGACTCATCATCAACTCATCATCTTTTAGGTGACGCTAAATGGTGTGACTGGAAATCAGTCAAAAGGTCCRGAGTGTTTTAAAAGAAGACGTCTCGTCTGCAATCTCATCAAACTACGCATTCAAGTCTGAAAAAAAGCAAAATCAAAGCTAGCCTGGTGGGTGTGGCTTACTGTGATTCATGTACTGTAAATCCTGATTTTTTTTTTTTTTTTTTTTTCATTTTGCTATTTAGGCTTTCTTGCATGAAACAGCATACACTAGATTGTGTTTTTTTGTTTCTTCACTTTACTGGGTGTATAATACACCACTCACACTAATGTTTTAATATTTTACACTATGTTCCCTGGGACTTTAATGACTATTACATAAAAAGGAGGTTAAGACTGCCAAAAATAGAAATGGATCGAGAGACATAAGAAAGAACAATTTATGGAACTGATGACACAATATTCATTTTGCAGAAAAGTCTTAAGGCGCAGTTTGGTATGGAATTATAAAGTCTTTTCGCTCTTGCGCACTCCTCCTTCATGCTGGACCCCATGACCCTTCATCTTCCACTCCCAGCCGCATTCTTCTCCCTTCATATGAATCATAAAAAGGGAGCCATATTAAAGTGTGGAGTATCGTATCTGACCTCGGTGATCGACCCACTGCTACAGCCTGATAGTTAATACCCACTACCGCATTCAGCCTCGGGGGGGGGGGGTAGACGCAGCAGGAAGAGAGAGTGAGATGGAGTGAGAGAGATAAGCCAGTTTTAGTTTGGTCATGTCCCCAGGCTTGAAGCATCTCTAAGCTGAGTAGAGGAAACTGGTCCTAGATTACAACAAAACACTCCGATCCTGTGCAGAGCTCCAGTCTCAGAGGTGCACATTAGAACCACTTACTGTGGCGGTCTTCACCTGCCGCAGCTATTTGGTCCATTTAGAGTGACACCGGCATGCTGCCTATCTACCTGACCACAAGGAGATGCACGAGGGAAGAAAATGATAGAAAACCGAGCGAGCAAGGGAACAAGGAAAGGCCAATGAAAAACACTCTTAAATCCACCACATCTCTCTGTGGGCAGGCTTCCTGTCAGATTAGCTCTCTGTCAGGGTGGCACATGATGCCCTGGAGATGTTGGTGCGCGTGTCACCAAGCAGGCCGCCAGCACGGAGACTGATGAGCAGCACGTCGCCCTGAGGGGAGCCTCCATAAGCAGCAATTATGGAGACACAGGCACTGAAGTGAAGGGGCCATTCCTGCCCCCCTGTGGCTGTCTATCTCTGTCCTCGACTATCTCGTTCCCTGTCTCTCTCACAGATTGCGACCTGCATCTGCACTCCTGACCATTATGTTAAATTGGGAGGCATTTTCTATACCGAGCTTAGATCCAGTTGAAAAGGTGTCTCAATAAAGAGTGTCGCTTCGTACTCGGATGGTACAGAAGAGGTGATGTGTGAACTTCTGCTTTCCTTCTGGAAGACCTCCATTATCCCTATTTTTTTTTCTCCAACCAACCATGGAAATCATTGCTGTCATCAGTTTAGTGTCTGGATTATTACACTCTTTCTGCATCGCCTCGTAACTACTACCTGGTGTAGTTTTGCATCGGATCCCAGAGCACACCAATAAAAGTTGAGCTGCATGAGTGCACTTCTTTTAAATAGCTCTTGGATGGTGAATTGGTTTACAGCTCGTGATTAGATCAGCCGGGGTAGTTATTATGAAACGTGGATGCCGTCTGTTGACTTCTGAGGTCTCTGGCAAAGACAGATAACCACCGTTTGTCCGTGTTGAGTTCCCTTTTGTTGGTGATGCACACCTGGTGTGGGCGCAGGGCGCTCGGGAGAGGCGCAGGAAAACAGAATTGTTTCTACATCGTCTGCGAAGCGTTTATGCATGGGGAGGATTAAAAGCTCTGTCCGACGTGGGATGGATCAGAGCTGAAACACGCCTGGCAGGTTTCCGAGTATCTGCAAAATGTCACACCGCCTATTTTGGGACGCATGTCACTACAGCGTGGCGTGGAGATGGCATAGAGTTGCACACAAACTCGGTTTGTTGCCACAGTTTTCATAGGATGCGTCTCAAACCACACGTTCTATTAAGATCTTTATGAGTTAAATCTATTTATTACATAAGGTTATCTATGTAAAAAAAATATCTATAATAATCTAAAATGTCAGACATCAAAAATGCACTGATATACA
This sequence comes from Clarias batrachus, assembly GCA_003987875.1. Classification (NCBI taxonomy): domain Eukaryota; kingdom Metazoa; phylum Chordata; class Actinopteri; order Siluriformes; family Clariidae; genus Clarias; species Clarias batrachus. The sequence continues at coordinate 431,013 of QMIH01000747.1, forward strand.
GGTGCCAGAGTTTATGTTGGCAATAATGAGGGCCTCTCGAACCAACAAACCAAATCAGGTTCAAATAACAGACTCAATTCCCAACATTAATAAAAGGAAGCAGGAAAATCTGTCTTGCTGCCGGTCACTTTGTCATCGTTCTTTTCCTGCGTCCTCTTTTACTCCACTTTTTAACGCAGCAGGGGCTCTGGCTAAAAGGAAATGAGCTATAAGGCGAGAAAGAGGGAGATGAATACGAATAAAGCCTTAGCGATTCTCCCTGGAGAAAAGCCTCGTATAAATGGTGCTATAGTCAGAAGTGGGTGAAAGATGAGCTTTCGATCAGGCAGAAGTAGCTGAAAGAAGAGAGTTGGAGTGGCCTGATGTGTTCGGCAGGGGAGCTGAGGGCTGAAAGAGGCGTGTCTTGGGGAAGGGTGTGTATGTGTGGTGTGAGAGGGAGAGAGAGAGAGAGAGAGACAGAGAGAGAGAGAGAGAGAGAGAGAGAAGGGGGGGGGGGTGAATAGCAAGACTGACAATGGCAAGGGAACGGCCCTGTGTGCCGGTAATGGGGGCTCCTGGGGCTAGTCTGATTACTGCTATTCTCAAATCACAGGGCTGATGAAGGGGGAGTCAGGGAGCGAAAAGCAGACAGAGAGAAAGAGAGAGATACAGGGAGAGAAAATGACAAAAAGCGAGACAGGAAAAGGGGGGGGGGGATTAGGAGACATGGAGGGAATGAATGTGTGAGCACTCGAGTTAAGGGGCGGAGACAGATGCAGAGAAAAAGATGGAGAAAAAGGGCTTGAGTTAGAAAAGACACACACACACACACACACACACACACACACACATAATATATATATATATATATATATATACAAAGTTACAAGAGGGACAAGGAAGAAAACAGAGTGCACATAAGTAATGAGGCCCAGAAGTGGGTCAAGCTCACACTGCGAGCGAATCCTCCGGAGATCAGTCAGTCTCCGAGGGAGGAGCGGAAGGTGTTTTCTCGCTGAGTCCAGATGCACCAGAACACACGCTGTTCCTGTGGTTAAGCGCTTCATGAATATGCTAGCCAAACACCTGCAGAGCGCCTCGCTTTCATTCCACCCTCCATCCCCCTCCCCTCCCCTCCCCTCCCTCAGCCGAGTCAACGCTCTTTAGCTCTCTCTCCTTTCCTGTGACACTCGGCCCCTCTCTGTCGCTTCCTCTCCTCTTCTCGCCTTTCCCCCTGCGAGTGGAGAGTGATGTCTCCTGCCACTGTTGACACTGTCTGTCTGTCTAACCGGGTTTTGCCATTCTACAGAGATTGAGTCCTCATTATCACCAGTCAGCCTCCCAGGAGAACGTGCTCTACAGGGGAACACGGCACTGAGAGAGGGAGAGAGAGAGAGAGAGAGAGAGAGAGAGAGAGAGAGAGAGAGAGAGGGAATGGGTGGAGTGGGGGTGTTGGGTTGAGAAGGGCAGAGGAGGTAAAGAGACACACACATACACAGGGGAAAAGTGTGCGTGAGTGGGCAGAGAGAGGGATGAGCAATGAGAATGATAAAAGAAAGGCTCATGAATCACATACTCTGGATTAGTACGTACTTTTAAATTAATCTGTACATTTGTAAAGTTGAGATGAGATTTTAGATGACATCGACAGTCTGCTTAGTCCTACCTGGTGCTTACTGAAAATCAAACATCATACAGCTTCATGCTATTTGAGGTGGTGTTTTTTTGTTTGTTTGTTTGTTTGTTTTTGGGAGGGGGAGACAAAAAACAAAAAAAAACAAATGTTGTTGTGTCTGCGTTCTGCTTGTGTTTCCTGGTGCTTGATGGGACAAGTTACTGCACTTGGGGGCAATTTATTTCTTACTCTGAGGATTGTTTGATTCTGATTGTAGATTACTTACTGTGATGAATAAATTGATTCGGATTGTAGATTATAATAGTAGCTAAAGGTTTCGTTTGAATGCTGTTAAACTGCGACAAAAGAGATGCTAGGTCCTAGTGATTTCTAAAAATACGATTTTAGACGAAGTCTACAAAGTTCTTCCTAGCTATATCCCGGTGAGGGCCTCAATGAGTCTTCCARGCGGTCACTAATTTCCTATCACACCTGTAATCGCATGCTCACTGGGTCCGATGAGGGCGGGCCAAGTTATTATTATATGCGAGCTTATTGGACAACGATCTTACCAGGCGCTTATCATGTGCTCACTATTATGTCATTACATCCAGCAGGTCGGTACTGTATAAATACCATATACGTGCCATAAGCGTGATAAGCACCAGAGGAACATAATAAACTTATTATAAACTCTACAACGTGATATTGTCCTACAGTACCAAGCCTGAAGAGGTCATTAAGAGAACATTAAAGAAGTCACTAAGGGGTGTTAGTTACGAGATTAACTGGTCAATGCCATTTTATCCAGGCTTGGCATTACTACGTCCTTATTAAGTTCTTCCTGGGTCTTACTTTGAAGGGATCCTCACACACGACCAAAAAAAAAACAAAAAAAACATGGTAGCTGTGACAATACTGCTTATGTCCTTACTGGTTTCTACTGCGTTCCTGCCAAGTTGTACAAGTTCCTACTGCATTCAGACAACTTTTTGAGGACGAAGTGGGAACGTGAGAGAAGGGAGGTTGGGAATGAACCATAATAGGGTGTGTACATCATCATCATCATCATCATCATCATCATCCCAAAGTGTTTTATTCCTCTAATACTACAGCAGATAAGTATCTGTTTATTTGTTTATAACAACAAATAATGCTTAATTTGATTAAACCGGAGCCTAGTTCATGGTATAATAACACATCATATTACCAGTTAAATGGTGATACATTAAATGTCACCATAGCAACGATTCTGTTTAAATTTGTACAAGTGTACAAATGCAGAATTGTTTACTATGTTCTTAGGCGTAACTACTGTAAGCACTGCTGTTATAGAAAATTAATCAACGCATTCAGACCAAACAGATCCAAACAAAACATAGCAGTGATGTCATTTAAAATAATTATTATAATTTCTGCCTTAGAATACATGTCAAATATACAATTGTTTTGAAATCCTTGGGATTTTCTTTTCAGGATCTTGCACTGACTGTGATAGCTAACATATAGCGGATGCAAACACAGCATGATGAAAGCTTCCAGATTGAAAGATTTACATGATGATGATGATGATGATTGTACGTTTATTTAAATGTTTCATTTTGTCATTATTCCAATGTACTGCAAAAAAAAAAGTCTTTTTCATATTTTGCTTTCAAAAAGTCAGACATTCTTGTATTTTTAATGTCGTTTTGAGAAACAGTTCTCCATGCTTCCTGAAGGACCTTTTTAGGCTGTTATTTTCAATCCAGTCCCTGTATTTGGCCAGTTTCAGAAGAATGATTTTGTTAAGCCCAACTGTGACCTGTGAATCATCCAGGCATAAAAATGCATTTAACTTGAGGCATGAACCAGTAAGATGATGACAGATGATCAAGGTGGTGATACTGAATACTGGGTGGTTGGAACAGACGAGAGGGGGAATGAGGTTGCTGCTGAGGTTGTTACATAAACAACCAATTTTTTTAAATGCATCTTTAGGCACTTTGCAGCGGTAAAACCTTTTCGGAAATTTAATCTAGATATTAATTGAAAAATGACTTTTGTACGGTACTGTATCTAGGAGTCATGTGTACTTCAGTGATGATATGCTTCAGCTGGACAAACCAATCTCATCCTTTTCCTTGTCGAGTATAGCACCTCTCTCTCTCTCTCTCTCTCTCTTTCTCTTTTTCTTTCTCAGACATGGGCTGTTGACTAAACAAAATGGCCTCTGACATTTCCTCGCTAAATAGCTCTGCTGCCAATCTCGTGACATGTCATGTCAGGCAACACCCACATTTGCCCACCGCTGAGAGAACAGCGAGCGTGGGGGTAAGAGAAAGGACCCGGAGCAGAGATACATGTGTGCGTTAGAAGAGAGAGGGAGGGTGTGGTAGAGAGACACAGAGACAGTGTGTTAAAGAGAGAGAGAGGGAGAGGTAGTGCTGAATGGCAGTGCAGGAGCAGCAGGTGCTCTCTGTGTGTGGAGGTGATGGAGGTTGGAGTTGATGGCTGCCGCTCTCCTGCTGTGCCTCCGAACAACAGCGCCTAATTTCACCGAGTGCTCAACATCATTGAAAAGGACAGGCTTGGACAGGCAGCAGGGTTTCCTGGAAATGTGTATATGTGTGTGTCACCGTGTGTGTGTGAGTGAGATGAGACTGGGGGCGAGGTTGACAGGTGCGTGGTGAAAAGCAGTGCTTATTGGGCATTGGCTGTCACTCAGGGGTGTCGTTCACACCGGCACAGATAAACCTGAGGCTTTTTGTCACACGAGCGCACAATCACGGACGAGGGGGAGACAGGAACAGAATTAAGCTGTCCTTAATTGTCCTTTCCGCAGACGCATTGTGTCGCGCCGGAAATATGCAGCCAGTACTGATATTAGTGAGGGGTGAAAAACTACAGACCAGGCTGGAGGATATTTCCAGTCATAAAACRGGAATAAATGCTAGACTTGAACGGCACTGACTAGTTAATATTGTTTGCTGATATTGCCATGCCGAAAACATTATTTTTATTTATTTTTTCTGTATGTATGCTCATCTGGAAAAAAAAAAAGAAGGGGAAAAAATAAGTCCCATGGTGAAATTGACATTTTCTACTGCAAATGCAGGCCTGAAAATGATTTCCTGACCACAAATGTGTTTTTATTTTGTATATATTTCAAACTAACATATTTTTCCCCCCCATTATTACCTTATCATAGCGCTTTACGCTCTCTTTCTTGCACAGTGTAAAGTACTCAGCATTTCACTATGCATTTTACACCCATAACTGTACATGACAAAAAAAATAAAAAATCTTTAAAGCTTTGAACTTTTATAAAAATGCAACACAGGAACATTTTTGCTAGAGATGAGATGAGGGGGAAAAATTGATTCAGTTACGTATTGTGATGCATGTCTCGCAACACTTATTGCAGAATTGTATTTTTATTTATTTATTTTTATATTTAATACATGTTTGCTTTTGAGGTGGTTGAAGGGTTTCAATCCTCGTTAATCCTACAAGTAGGTAGGTCTAAACTATTCATGCATTGGCAGGCAGCACAGCAGCCGTTGTGGTTGGAGCCAATTATGTTTCTACAGAATTAGTAAATCTAAAATATTAATAGATATTAGATATTAATGAAAATCATGATACAGAATCACAATACAGTAAAAATGGAAATTGTATTGGATGACACCTAGTTATGATGATTCCCACTACAGCACATACACACACAAATCAGTCCTACAAGATTATGATCAAAGCATGACTGCGTGTAAACCTATTTGCATAGTTTCATAATGTTGATGTGTCAAAGTGTGTTTTGGACAAAAAGCCCCTTCTTTATTTCCAGTCTTTCATTCTTCATACTCTTTTCCATCTTCACATTTTACATTCCTTCTTGCTTCCCTTTTTCTTCTTTCCCATCTTCCTTCATTCATTCATTTGTTCCTTCTTTGTCTTTCGATTCCTCTTTATCCCTCTTTTCTTTCTCTTTTTTTCCATCTTCCTACCTGTTTTGTTCCGACATTCTTTTTATTTCCGTATTTCCTTCCTGTTTATTTTCTTCCTTTCTTCCATTCTGTTTTTCCAGCTTAATTTTCCTTCTAGATTTCTTTCCTTCTTTCCATTATGATTTCCCTCCTTCCATCGTCCATCCTTCCTACTGTATCTTCCTTTCTTTATTCCGTCCTTCCTTCTTTGTTTTCCTATCTTCTTCCTGTGCAGTGTGCTAGCTGATAAATTTTCAAAATGTATGCAGGCAGCAGATCTTTAAGAGTCTAAAATGCTCTTTAAAAAAAAACACACACACACACACACTGCACTCACTGGAAATGATCAGTTTGCATCTCCTAGTGAGACTGAAAGCTTATTGATTTAAAAAACTTATTTGATTCATATTAGCAAAGCTAAGAGTTAATTCTAGCTACAACATCTACACAAATGCAATTAAAAACATTTTGAAATTACTTTAGGGATCTATGGCAAATCTGAAGTATGTATAAAGTGTTGCACATTAAGAGTCGTACAATTAGCTAGCAAACCAGAAACACAAAAGTTATTGACTGTGGTATGCATGTTATCTAATTGATTAAGTGTACAATATGCTTCTTTTATGTCCTATTGATCATCATCACTATGCTTACATGGACAATATTTCTTCAATCTGATTGAAATCATTCTAATTAGAGATTCCAACTTAACTGCTTGCACTCCTTCTGTCTTATGATCTGTTCCAAGAAGTCGCATCTATGATTGATTAAATGCTTTACTGGGTATGATCTGGTGTGCCAATCAGTGCCTGCCAGTGCATGAAAGTAAAGACTTGCTACAGGAGGYTTGCTCTCGCTGAGTTTACCAATCGGGAATGGAACCAAAATTTCCCTCTTGGAAACTTGTCATGTCCCCTAATGTTACCCACACATGGGGCAAACATGCACAGAAAGAACATTTTTATTCCATCAAGAGAGAAACGATTGGATCAAGTGTTTACATTGCTAATATTTACCTACTGAACAGATWATCAAAGGTTTACACTCCCTCACTCCAACTGAAAATTCATTCAGATCGGGCTGGATCGGGGCAGAGCGTTTCTGATTTACGGAGTTTAAATGACGTTATTTCTCATTAATAGATAGATTACTTTAGAGTCCATGTAAATGCACCAAATGTGTTTCCTAAAGTGTTTTTTACTAAAGTTAAACTTCATTATGGTAATGTTTGCTCATAATGTTTGTTCATACTGACGCTGAAAGTCTGAGATGTAAAGCCGGCATTGAGACAACAATATCGATCTGAACTGCATTTCTTTATTGGTTATATCCTGGCACGTAAAAAAAAAAACAGGTGTTGTTGACGCCATTGAAATGGATTGTTCCTCCAAGCAGGAAGCATTATTCACTCGGTAAAAGCAAACCGTTGAGGGAAGAGTTCTGGCAACTTTTCCTCTTAACACATAAGTACGGTACATCAGTCTGTTTATTCTTTCGCTCATCTTCAGCGAGTGATTTATCCTGATCCGGGCATATTGGATCCTATCCCAGAGTCGATGGTGCTGTTTAATAAGCAATACTACTGTATTCCTGTCGTCTTTGTTAGTCAGTGATGACTGATAATCGTGGCATTCCTTGAAGCTCTGGTATAGGTCGCAGCCCTCTGCATATTTTATGGGGAAAAAAAAAAAATGCAGATTTGTTTAGTCTGTGTGTTTACATTAGTACTCACATTTCTGAAGTCCAGTGTTCATCTGCGAGTGGGGAAGAAGCTGGAGGGAGAGGTCACCTGGCCCTGGCAAACAGGCCAGCATCTCACACACACACTCACACTCCTAGTGCAACATGGGACACACACTCCTCCTCACACTGCGAAGAGACAGCAAAAGAAACACAGGATTAGTCGGGCAGGTTATTACACCACATGGAAATGAGAGACACCATATGCAGTAAAACACACACACACACACACACACACACACATACTCGCACACACAGAGTGGGAGAGCAACATTTCTCCAGACCTGACATCCAAACATGCTTCCCATAATACAAACCTAATAGTTTACGATAAAGTCTAAATGGATATGCGTGTACTCCGACATCGTGATACCACGCGACACACACACACACACACACACACACACACGCACGCGCGCACAAAGTCATAGCTTTTCCCGCTCTAGGGGCTGGCCGTATGCTTCATGCAGATAGAACCTAATCCTAGCCGCTTTGCCCACGGATCAGAGGCAGGTCACTCTCCTGCCTTTCAATTTCATCCCCTGCTCCCTCACTCGAAGCAGGTGAGGCCACGTTTGATACCCAATCTAAACTTTAATTAAACTTCAAAAGCAGCATGGCCACCATGGAGAGCCGGGGGCCTCAGGGCCGGCAGCCGAGAGTAATTCTACCTCTCTGCTTCAATCTCTCTCTCGCTCTCCCACTGCATCTTCAAATCCCCAAAGCCTCGTTTCCTCTGATATTCCATCGGACTTACTTTTACCCCTCCATCTGTCGAGGCCACCATGTCTCATGATCTATTCGTGTTGTGAAAGTATAGGAAAGTTTCTGACACACAGCGCAGCTCATTCATGAGCGGAGTTGATGTTAACTTTCCTTAGATTTTTAAATGTTGTGTAGAAGAAGACAGGGCGCAGGAAACATTTTAATCAGGAAGCATTTCATACAGAACAAATATGATAT
>QMIH01000747.1:462819-502916 GCA_003987875.1 Clarias batrachus
AAAAAAAAAAAAAAAACATGAAGGTCCACAATTGGACTAAATTTGAATAAAATTCATGCAGAGCATCAAAGAAAAGCTTGCGCGTTCTGTTTCTACAACGAGGATCTTTAATGGTCGAGCGAGCATCACTTTAAACGCTATTTTTACCAGTTAAAACGGTCTTAACTTTAGTACTGATGCAGTATCTTCTCAAGTGTTAGGTTGTGAAAATCATTTCAAGGATTATTCAAGAATGAGGGAGAAAATCAGTCGGCRYTCGATCAGTATTATTTACTTTCCAGACAGTCCTCAATGTGTCTTCCCATACCCAAAAGAGGAAGAAATTAGTATTCCCCAATCATGGAATTCTTGAAACTGTTTTAGCTCCGGTTCTGGTTTTTCCGGTTGAAACAGTGACCACGCACATACATTTTTTACACACTTAGAGTTCTAGATGCGTTCTTTATAACATTACCAGGTTGGCTAGTATTTTTAAATAAGATCATCAAAAACGACATACTGGATAAAGGTTGTTATTTTCACACACATTGTTTATTTTCTTGCCTTGTGCGATTTAAGCGATCTGTTTAAAGTTGATTTAATTAATTCAATAAGTGAAAGTAATGTTTTTTCACTAAATTATTTAGGTAAACTTTCAAAACATTTTTCTTCAAAATACCTCACAGATTTTTCCATCTTTTTTTTGTTAACACTTGTGTTTTATGGGACAATCGCCTTTCCTTCTTCTTTTGATTTTTATGCACAGTTAATGCATCACTGCCACCTACTGGACTGGAGAGTGGAACAGAAGATTATCAGGAAAAAAAAAAAAAGACTATCGCTTTTGTGCTTAAATATCTGTCTTACAATGAACAACACAAGTTACACAGCATTTCAATGTTTATTACATACTTTTAGCAGTTTTTAATCATTTGTAACCTATAAGAAATATAACACTTAAGACAAATCAGAGAGAAAATCAATGCGTAAAAACTTAATCAAATCTGCAGTTMACTTATAATTCACAGCTCTGCTAGCCCCAAGAGACCTTTCACGCTTATAAAGATAATAAAACAAGAAGGATACGGCTATCCACCATGTTCCACAAACATGAGCTCACAGACGTCCACATTTGGCTAGTGTTGCTATGACTGACAGGAGGGACAGAAAGAAATGCCAACCCTCCCACCCCAGACAGCACAGCCAATTGTCCTCCCTTGTCTCCTGACCACAAACAGCTGTGGCATCCTTTGAATTCAAGTTTACCATCGCCAGAAGATACAGTAAACTTGTTATTTCCCATCATCTGTTCACTCACATGACAAAATACCCAAGAATTAGAAGTAAAAAGATACTATTGAACCGATACCAGATACTAGTCATATACCAGTACTGGTTTTGTTTCATCCCCAATCACCTGTGCTAGTTACACGAACACTACAACCCAGTGCAGAGCGCCAACACTAATGCGCCCACAACCACACCGAGAATCCCAGCACCGGCGTGTCAAAGAAACCTGACGGAAGGAGCGGGTCAGTTGGCATGGCAACAAAGCTAAAGGGGAAGCAGGCAGTCTGTGTGATTGGCCTCTGAGGACGACCTGACACACAAACACCGACAGACTTCAACAGGCAAACGCACACAAGTGAGATTTGAGTGATCTCTGAAAGATGGAGAGACCTGAAGATGCCCCCGAGTCAGACAGGAAGGACGTGTTTGATGCCATATCTAACAGGTAGATGAGATCCGTTCTCACTCAGACATGCCGTTTTTGCGCTTAAGCTCCGAAATCGCAGGAGTCTGAGGCTGGTTTTATCCAGCTGAACAGATGGACTTCGGCATGTCCAGCTCCATCAGCAGGATGTTTAGAAGTCAGGGTCAGATCTCTAGCAGAGACGGTCTTTAAATCATGCTCCAACTTCAAACACACACACACACACACACACACACACACACACACTAGTAAATGCTGATTAGCATTCCTGTCACCAAATTACACTCCATCAAAACACTTCAATTTTCTCCAAATAACCAATCAGCTGCTCTCAAAGAGCCGACCCATGAGGTGACGGAGGAGGAGAGGYAAAAAAAAGATGAGGAAGGAGGCAGACAGAAAGGCTGTGCCCTGACACCAACTTTTCACAAGTGTGTGTGACCATGGGAATATCCAGGCTGCACTAGCAGAGTCCATCTACASTTCAGCCACAACAGAGACAAAGCTTTGTGTGTTAGAGTACAGTAATTATGGAGTTGCTTTTTTTCACTTGTTACGAACTGATGCTCATCGCATTACTACCTTTACAATATGGATTTAAAAGCATTTCCATCTTTTATCAACCAGTCACAAGTCACAGCAAGTTTATCTGCAGTACAGTTCATAGTTCAAAATTAAGTAATACAAGTCATTTAAAATTAAAATGATGGTTAAAATACATGCTTGGCACAATAATAATAATAATAATAATAATAATAATAATAATAATAATACGGATAAAAACATTGTAAATTAGATTATTTAAATACCAAATAAAAAATTTAAATGTACTGAATTTTCAAAAAAAAAAAGTCCTAAGATCTGAATGGAGGTAACAAAAAGTTTTAAAAAATAAACTGAAATTCAAGAAAAGGGTGTAACGAATAGTTAACTCTAACCTCAATAACCAAATTTCTTGCAAACAAATTTCATTTATCTGGTGACGTCATAAACGTTTCTTGCTCCAGACATGTAAGCATTGCTTCTTATTAGAGTGAAGTAAACAACAGAACGACAAGATTACCGTCACAACCAAAACACTGGAAATTGTTGGAGCATTTCGCTCTTGCCTCAGCCTAAATGTTGTGAACTGCACTATTTGCAAAGCTGCCACTGCATTGGASTGATCAGTTCTCCTGGATCATCTTAACGTGATGCGTGTCGGCTTGATGCAGACTCCTATCTGTGAGTTACTGTTACTGTTATCGTTTACTTTTCGAGCAGGTAAACTCGGAATGCCTCGTGCTGTTGTCTAACTGGACAAGTGAAAAAGAAAAGCGATGTTTTTATTAAATTTAAGATGTTGATCGACCGATCAGAGGATGTGTTCCTGATTCGTTGGCTGATCAGACTCTGTGTTATAGCCGCTAGCATCAGAAACAGACAAAAAAAAAACAAAAAAAAACTTAATTACATAATTGCCTGCTGCCATTTTTAAACTTCATGTAATTTTCGCTGCTACTTTTTATCTTTAGTTACAGATTTTGACAAAAAAAAATTATATACATATTGAAATTTCTAATTCATTTACTTCTTTTACATCTTGATGAGTTAAGTTCATCAAGAGACATACTATATTTCTGAGGAAGCTATTCATCCTTATTGCTAGTTAGCACCTGCCTGAAACAACCACAAGCTAAATTTAAAAGCTGAGAGCTAATCTATAAGTCATGATCAGGTAGGATTTACAACAATTAACATTCCATTTGTTAAACAAAATGTCGGCCTCCTTTTTTTTTTTTGCTGGTTCTGGATAATACGAATAATACAAAACCTGGGACACGATGCAGAGCAGGATTTGAACGATCTCCGGGTTTCACCGAGTGTGCGAAGGTTGTTACATGATCAGCACTGAAAGATCACAAACACACATGCAAACACACACACAGCCACTTTGTTCCTGCCCCAGTAAGCTTGTTCAAAGGTACTTATGGCTGTGCAGGGCATTACTGCAGCCTGCAGCAGATTTTTGATCCACACACACACACACACACACACACACACACACACACACACACACACACACACACACACACACACACACACACTCCTACTTTTTCAATGAGCACTACAGCATCAATCATTCCAGATACCAGGCTGTTGACACAAGGGCTCTGGGGAGGCAGAAAGGGGGGGTGTCTGGAAAATTCCATAAGTAACGAAGCTTATGAAGCGAGGCTTTGGGATGAGACTAGTGGCCTGACAAGGTCAATAAGCTTTACGGCCTGCTAAACTGCTGTGAAAAACTCCCAGGCAGGCAGAGGCACTTTTTGAAAGGGAAGGAACGGGGGAGTTGAACTGCTGCTGTAGCTTTATTGCTTCATTCTTCTTTCTTTTGGGCGTCGAGTTATTTTAGGCTTTTGCGCTGACCCAGGTGAGTGCTGATACATACCGACTGCTCGGGTTGTTCGAGATTAAGCGCAAGAGCACTAGCAGCCTTCTCTCATTTCTCATCACTCAACAGCATGGGGTATGGTTTTGCCAAAAGCGCTAAAGATTAAATATGGAACTAGGTAGTAGATCACCAGCAAAACCTGCCAGCTAGCACCTGCCAAAACTAAAATCACGTGTGGCCTTTCAGTCTCGGTTTTCACAGCCGTTGCACATGTGCGGCATATATAAGCGTGAGAACATTTCATATGGAAAAGGCTCTGCTGTAGAATTGAATTTCCAACGTGTCCCTTCAACACACCGCTAGACACAAGTGAATGAAAAAGACCAATGAAAAGCGTGAAGCTGAACATGTACCAGGCCGAAGTCATAAATTCAAATGTGTCCCATCTAGCGTGTCCATGTCCTACCAAGCAACAACTATGCCTGTCAACAAGTTTATGACCTACATTCAAATTAATGCTGTTACCCAGACACGTGTAGCTTATGACCTTATTAGTTACAAAGTAAGCATATAACTAGAGCTTTGATTCATATTTTGACTTATAGGAGAGAAAGCGTCCGTTACTGTAATGGAAAAGAGGATAAATCAAAGCACTTACTGAGTAATGCTTACATACCAAGCCAGCTGTTTAACCTGTTACTCACAGTCCTTTATTAATTATTTTCTTTTTACATTCAGTCATCATTTCCATTGGTATTTCAGCTGTATTGTAACTAGGAACTCTTTCTGAATGTGCTACCATCTTGCCAGGGTGGACAAATGAATACCAGGGTGGACAAATGAATAAATAAAAGGACTAGTTAAGTAGGCTCAAAAAGTTAAGAGTATGATGAAAGTAGAAAAGTATAAAGAATGATGTTTTAATGCAACTTTATTAAAGACTCTGATTAATAAGCAAGGTCATGGACGGGACGACATTAAGCAACCAATGTCTCGATCATCTCCTCAGAACGTCTTTATGCCCTCAAACAGAAAGGCAGAATGTCCTTGCCTAAGATTTCTTTTAGCTAAAAGGTATAATAGAATCCTGTATAGTCAGTAACTGAGAAGCAAAATCTGGTTAGTTTGTGAACGAAGATTCCAAAGATCAAAGGCAATTGGTCCGGAGGCTGCCCCTGGCCGAGGCACCGGTCCCGAGGCTGAATCTGGCAGAGGCACCGGTCCCGAGGCTGAATTTGGCATGGGTTCCAATCCACTGGTGTATTTAATGAACACAACACTATAAAGCCAAACGTTTGTGCATATTTGACTGATACCCATATGTAGTTCTTTTCCAAACTATTGCCACAAAGCTGGAAACATGATTGTAGATTATGTTTTTGTATGCAGTAGTTTTCATTCACATGAAAAAACTCGATTGACCTGCCTATTCCCTGACTTCAACACAGCTGAACACCTTTGGGGTTACCTTTTAGTATCCTCTAAAGCAGCAGAGGCTAGCTTGCAGGGAGTCAAATTCAGTTCGGTTCGAAGCAGGATTCTTTAAATCACGCAAAGGAGAACTGACAGTGCTGGGTCTGGATTAGTAACTGTACCAAGCCATGCACATTGTTCACCAAAGCTTCATCTGCATGTTCTCATATTCAGCATCTCTGAATGCTCATTTCAGAGCAGTTGTGATTTTTTAGCACTTGGTGACTAATGCTAATGTTACACAGCAGGAGCGCTGATCTCTGATCAACCATTCACTCAGAGCTGCTTCAAGCACACTCGTCCAAGATCAGATCAAGTAGGCTTTGTGGAGGCAGAGGCCTCTGGCTTGTGTAGGAGTACGAGTGTGAGAAGAGGAGACTATTCAAAGCACGTGAATCATCCAGCAAAGAACCTGATTTTTGAAACACATATGCTTTTTTTTTTTTTTTTTCACCAGATTGGTTGCCGTTTACCATGGATGCAGTGCCTTTTGTAATTTTCCTCTAGATGATTCTCTTCAGGTCTATTGTACAAGGCAGTCGAAAAGGTACGCCGTTCCATAAAAACAGGGGTTAAGACCTACGAAACGATAGCAAAAAAAATGAACAAAACCCATCAGCGTAAATGAGTTTCAGGTTTCTCAAGTCATTTCAAGATCTCTTTATGGAGCACAGCTGAAAGTAGGCATAAACAGCATAACATTTTGTGATGAAAAGCATATTATAGTGTTTGTATGGGAGGAAATGGCCGTGTATAATGGAGGTTGCAGCAGTTTAGAGGCTTTGCCGACACTGGGACCTGGGCCGAGTTAACTGGGTTTACTCCAGCAGTTCACACAGGCTGCCCTAATCTCTCCAAATCCTCGCTATTTCGACGACTGCTCTCGTCTGATTAAGCACACCCTCAAAAGCTGAATTTGATGCATTAATTTAGTAAAACCTCCTCACGATTGCTGCCGGTTATTAGTCTGTATGTGGCTTGGGCATGGTGCTACCGCTGGCAGCTGTAATCTTAAGCAAAATCGTAAGAAAACTAAGGGAAAAGAAAACAAAATGGGATTTTTAAAAATGCATGAAAATGCATGGACATGGTCGCTTTCATGTACTTCCCGTAGTAAAAGGCAGCTGCCGCATGCAATCAAAGGTCACGTTGTCATTTCCTGAGAAATGCAATAGCCCTAAAGMGTCAGCAACACCTCATTTAAGTGTGTATGTGTGAGGTCGCCTTGTCATGCCGGTATGCCATCTCACTTTCCAGCCCCAAGGAACCGGAGGCGAGGTTTGAGGTGGGCGCACGCACACYCACACACACACACACACACACACACACACACACACACACACACACACACACACACACACACAAAAAAGCTTGCCTGAAAGATTAACCCGACTCCCTTTTACAGCACCCGACAAGAGGTTAAATCACTCGTTAAAGCCTGCAGCTCTAACCCGAATAATTAGATCATGAATATTATAGCGGCTGACTCGGTCACACCACGACTGATCAATCGTGGCGCGTTGGCAGGGAGCAGAGTCGGGGATAAGCCTCCCGCTGCACAGAATGCCACGCTTCCACAGGGGGCTGGTCTAATTAAGCCGAGGGCGGCAGAGTCAAAGAGGACGCTGTGAGCCAAAACAATTTCTTTTCGGTCATAATGGAGGCAGCCAGAGCTTGTTTAACGGGGCTGTTTGAAGGGCAGTGGCACACTGACCCCATATACTCTAATAACCGACATCCTTCACCATTTCAGTTGATTTCTGTTTTTTTTTTTGTTTTTTTTTTATGGTTTGTCTATTTTCATATTACTTTGTTTTCCACCAAGATCATGGTCTAGCAGGACGACGTAAGGAACACAAACCTACTTGGACTATCCAAACTGCATCTTGGCTCAGTCTGTGGATTTTCCCCATCACTACACCAATTCTGTAAAAATGCTTTTAAAAACATCCAATGAGGAGGTGTGACACATCAAACAGGGTGCCAACTCTTTAAATCTGTACCAAAAAATACAGTCAGATTCAAGTACATCGAACTTTACCAGATGATGCTCTATTGTGCAAGTAGGGCACAAGGTAGAGTCTTCCGCCCTGCTTTATCATGTCTAAGATGATAAGAAGCTATTTTGTTGTAAAACAAAACTTTACTAATTAACACAACTCTAATGAAGACTGCCAACTATCCAAACGTCTGCACTCCTCATTTAGGTCAAAGCTCAGCTATTATGGTAGCCAAATTCAGCACCAAAATAGCCACAAAACAAGGATTTACATTTAAATATAGTCATCTGGTGCATGGTGTCAGATTGTAAAAGCTCCATTTAAGGATCTTMCCATGTTTTATCTACCAGACTTGATTTAATTTGGGTCAAATCATGATAGCAAAGAACATTAAAACAAATGTGAGGCATTAATATGACTCAGTAGTTCTACATTAAATCTGGCAGGGGATAAAAAAAAAAAAAAAAATCAACTTTAGCAATCACTACACCGCTAATTATGATTGCGATTCATGCCAGAAACACTAATCAGGACATTTCTGTTATTGCTGCATTTCACCTATTGCCTGGCCTATTTTTAGCTCAGCTCACATAATCAAAAATCAGCACCGGTACTTGGGTACGGCCCAGCTCAGCTTCGCCTGTGTAAACGGCGACACGGTTAAAATTTAAGATAAGAGTTGAGATGTGACTTCCAGTCAGACAGAAAAGCGGTATTTGCCATGCTTTATCTGTCAGGCATGATTCATTCGACCCATTCCTTTAATACTCTTAGGGTAAATGACTCCATGAGTCAAGTGTGTTCAAGAAGAAAACAGGAAATATCCAAAACACTTCCTGTAAGGAAACTGTCTCACATTAAGAGAATGAATGAAGTGAAAAGAGCCAGACGTCTCCATCAGGCTGTTTTTACCGTGCATTTTACATCAAATTGCAAACCAGCCTATGACCATTTTTTGAAACGCGCTGCCTATACACTCAGACAAAAAGCAGTAAAAGCTAAAATAACAAAATATCGATATCTCCTCCAAGCACAAAGGCTCTCACTGAGCAATGTACCCTGTTTACCTCAGGCTCATTTTTTTAAACGGTGCAGAGTGTGCGAAGTTTTGTTTTGTTTTCGGATCTCTGTATCTCACAGCAGAAACTAAAAGTGTGTGCTGTCAGTGAAAGCCGAGATACAGGGAGAGAATATTTGTCAGGGCTGAAAGATAACACCTCTCATATCCATCCTTCCCTCCTCACCATCAGAGGAGCTTGTGGTTCCCCCGGCAGGTGAGAGTCCCTATTAATTACAGGAAACTCGAATGCAGGGACGGTCAGCGTGAGACGAGACCCTGGGATGTCGAATACAGGAAGACAAATGGCCCGGCCATGAGTGAACACTTGCACAAAGAGATTTAGCCAAATATTCTACTGGAAATGGGGTGCTTAGTCAAATTCTTCACCATCCCTGCCCCCCCTTCACCGTGCTCAGTCGATCATACGCTAAAGTGCAGCTTTGCGATCCACATGCARACTACATCTGTAAAATCCAACCAGGCAGCCTCGTGTTTTAGAAAAGTAGGTCACACAAGGTTACGGGCTTTTTTTAAATGCTGAAAGTTGACTTTTTGTCCTCAAAAGCTGCGCTGCCGTTGTGTGGACTGCATTTAAAAAAAATGCTTAATGCAGCCATGCCAGAAAAATATGTAACTGAAAAGTGCACTCGAGTGAATATGCCCACAAGCACGCAGACAAAAAATACACACAACAAACGCACCGAATCTTGAAAACGTTTGGATTACATTACGTCTGACAAATTCCTTTAAAAAATGCATGTGAATTTTAATCACTTTGAAGATTTATTATTATTTGAATGTATTTAAATATTAATAAGCCTATAATGTTGCATAAACTATGCATTCATATTGCATAAAGCACAGAAGGTGAAAATTGAGGCGAGCTCATAATCATAAATTTTTATGTTTCAGATTTGTTATTTATTCATTTATTTCCGCGCCGCAGTGGTTTCTTGTCGCTCGTATTTACCCCAAGTTAACATTTCTTTTGCTCGCCTTTGGTCATTCTTGTTTATATAGAGACACCTTTGTGGCGCAAGATTTTTAAGTTACAGGGTTGGTATTAAAGTTATGGATGATCTGGGTGTATATACTGTACATACAACCCCACACGTGCTTGTTTGTTGAAACTGAATCATTKTCAATTATATGCCTTCGTCATGCATCACAAGTGTCATATAGCTACAAGACATTTAACGTTAAACAACGCAGTTCAGAACCAGTATATTTTTCCCCAGTTTATATACAGTGTGTGAAGCAGACTGGAACAACCAATCGGACATCGCCTACACCAAAAGAGACAAAAATGCATGTTGTGCCCAAAATTGAGTTTTTCTGCCAATAGCATACTTTTGCCAAATGATAGGGAAATATTTAGGCTTGTTTCTAACCTTGTCTTAGCTCTATTAGAAACAGGCAAATTACAAACGCATTCCATGAGGAAAGTCTATAATTTAACACTGTGTAGTTAAAAAAAAGAAAAGAAAAGAAAAAGCAGGCAATATTTCACAACACACATTTTAGTCCATTCAGCACACAAACCATTCCCTGTGGCAAACCATGTACTCATTCTACAAACTGCCCTCCACATGATCCTGAGCATACCCATGTGTATGAAAGACCTCAAATAAAAGCTGTACATACATGTGCAGGTCATGTGCATCACGGCTGTGCGATCGACTCCTGTTTGATAAGGTTCGGAAGCAGCCCAGGAGGCTCTGCTGTTATTTTTTGACATGGACGTGAAAGCCTCCTTCTCATCTGTCACTGCACCTATCCCTCTGCCTCCTGCTGTTCTCTATTTCTCTCCATCCATCTCCCTTTCTTTCTTTTCTTTCTTCCTTCCTCCCGCTCTTCCCATCACTCACACCCACTCTCTCTCAGCAAGTCATACATTAGCACGCACAGAAGTCTCGGTTCCCAGCACTCATCCGATGCGAGATTGATAACTGCAGCGGGCAGCGCTGATAAATCAGTCTGAGCCGCGAGGTAGCAATCAGATGGAGCAGGTCTCGCCTCATGCCAGTCCCTGACTGCGCAAGCTTTTTGATTTAGTGCGCAATGACTCAACACTTCTTTCTCCTGCTTTAAAGACACTTTCCAGAAGACTGCTGAAGTGCAAGCGGAAAGAAAAAAAAAAAGAATGCAGAAATTTGTTAAGCCAAGTTTTTACTGTTTTACTGCTTTCTGAGCATTGTTCAGGCTCTTTTGCATAAGAAATGACTACAAGCTGAAGTGTATGAAATGAGCATACAAGAAAAAAGAAAAAGAAATGCTTGATGTTTTCATATAAAGCAAGCATTCAGAGCAGGAATATTACGTGTAATTTTGTACTACGTCCCGAAGCACTTTCCCGAAGCCTGTCCTTTGATCCTATCTTATGCAAACTTCACTAAGGCTTTGTAAATAACGCATCCATAGCTACACCTTTTCAGGAGTATCCCAGGTCTTGAAACGGTTCTGACCATCCARGCTACAATTCTGAATGAGGCAGATAAAAACATTATTCTGTCTTTATTTCCTATAACAAAGAACATAAAAAAATCTTTCTAAATGCTTACAGAACATAAAGGGGAAAAAAAACATGTTCGGCTGAGATTCAGGAGCCAATGCTCTTGAGTAAACACTGTTTAAATTACAAGCACAGGAAATTATTATTGATGCAATAATGTTATTCATGAATCACTTAACTGCAGATAAAAATCACTTTACAGTTTTCAGACACTTAGATAATCACAACAGGAGAAAAGATTTCTCCCCCATGCATGTCATTAAAAACTTATATCTACGTTTTCTACACAATTCAATACTGTAACGTTAGCTAGTAATGCTCCGGACCAATTTTCACCATAAAATTATTGAATGTTAGCTAGCTTGCWAGTGAGGGTGGGGACCCATTCTTACCATGAAATAGCAGAATTCTAACTAGCTTTCTAATGATACTGGGTACTTATCTACACAACACAATACTATAAATGTTAGCTACTTTGCTAGTCAGGCTTGGAATCAATTTACAGTACATAATAGCTGAATGTTAGCTAACTTGCCACTGACACTGGGTATTTTTCTACAAAATACAGAACCAAGATGCTAGCTAGTTTACTAGTTCAGCTGGATATTAAAAAAAACTATTATAATAATATAATGTTAGCTAGCATGCTGGTAAGTTGGAGTTTATTTACACGATAAAATAGCTGAATGCTAGCTAGCTTGATACTGACTCTGGGTACTTTTCTACACAATACAATACTATAATGTTCATACTAGTGAACATTACTGTTCAGTAGGGTACTTATAAAAACAACATAATAGCTTGCTTGGTTGTTGCATTGCTGAATACTAGAAACAACAGTAATAGTATAGTAAGCCACCTTACTATACTTAGGTTGGATACATGTTCACACCATAAAATACCCACAAATTAAAGCTAGTTTGCTAGAACACATAATATTCCAAGGTTGGCTAGGTTGCTTGTGGCCTCGTTTAATTTGTTATACAATATAATAATTGAATATTAGCAATTAATTTATTGACACTGGATATGTTTCAACACAATAAAATACTACAACGTTTGCTAGCTTCCTACTGAGGTAACTTATTTCTACAACAGAATACATGAATGTTTGGTAGCTTGCTAGTGAGGTATCTTATTTACGCAATAAAATACCTGAATGTTTTCTAGCTTGCTAGTGAGGTAACTTATTTCCACAATAGAATACAAGAATGTTTGCTATCAATGTAATTTATTTATACAATACAATATCTACAATACAATGTTTGCTTCCTTGATAGTGAACTAGGTATATTTTTGCATTAAAAAAAAAACAGGCAATTTATTTCCACAATCAAATACCTGAATGTTTGGTAGCATGCAAGTGAGTTAACATATTTATACCTGAATGTTTGCCTGCTTGCTAGTGAGGTAACTTATTTGCTAATATTATACTGGATAGTTATTGACACAGGGCGGCACAGTGGTGTAGTGGTTAGCACTGTCGCCTTGCCTTGTTCTGGTTCGATCCCCGGCCAGGCTCGATTCCCGTATCTGTGTAGAGTTTGCATGTTGGTGGGTTTACTCCAGGTACTCCGGTTTCCTCCCACAGTCCATAGACATGTAGGTTAGACTAATTGCCGTTTCCAAATTGCCCGTAGTGTGTGAATGAGTAAGTGTGTGTGTGTGTGTGTGTGTGTGTCTGTGCCCTGCGATGGATTGGAACCCTGTCCAGGGTGTACCCTGCCATGTGCCCAAGTCTCCTGGGATAGGCTCCAGGCCCCCCGTGACCCTGAATACAGGATTAAGCGGTACAGATGATGAGTGAGTGAGTTATTGACACATAATATTCTAATGTTAGCTAGCTTGCTAACAAACATATCAAKCTCTTTTAATTACCTAGCAGTCATCAAGTTGACTATAAATTTGAACTATAATAGTTAGAGTAATGTTAGTTTTGCTATTGGATTTAATACTTATTAATAATAATTATTATTACTACTATTAAAGATTTTTTTCAAAATCTATGACACAGACATGTTTCCCAATATATGTGGCTTGTAATTTAAGCAAACAATGTTTTATTATATTTAGAATTTAATCCTATTATATCAAGATCCTGAAGCAAATAAAAGTAYCCCATGAACACAGAAAAAGCTGAAGAGAAAGATGAACCATTGGTTTTCAGGCTTCTGTAAACTAGAATATTTTATTTTTTTCTACAGCCTAGGCTTCTAAAAGTAAGGCAAGATAATATGACACTGGTGACTTTTGCGGTTAATCTCCTGCAGCAGAGGTGAGGTTTTCTATGAAAGGCTTTAGCGAGTGAAACCTCCGCACTCAGCATCACACCAGCTTTAAGCTTCGAAGACAAACAGCTATTCAGGCTGCTTTCACTCGGGTCCAGTTGAGGTCACCACATACGCTTCCCCCAGGCTATCGCTCAGCAAGAACCTGAAAGAGATCTCTCTCCACCATCACACATGCAAAAACAAAACTAGTGCTCCTCTTTTCCCAGCTTTGTTTCACTGCATCAACAAAACTGCAGGGCCGCATGTGTTTTCATTCTTCAGAAAGAATGTCATCTGGCTGCTTTACTCGCTGTCGAGATAGCCTTCGCCATTCGACGGCTTCAACAATGAAGCCTAACAAGAGCGTAGATTCGGCATCCTTCATAAAAACAAAAAAAAAACAAAAAACTATTCTGAAGTACCTCACGCTAAAATAATACATTCTCCTAAATTTACACGTGCACGAACAAAAAGAATGACATGCCGCTTTGTTACAGCGTTCAACAGAATTTCTTTAGGATGTGCAGGACATTCAACGTTTGACTTATAACCTTCTGTCAAACAGTCCTTAAATTTCATTTAATTTTTTTAGTTACCTTAACAAATGTATTAAAAAAAATGATGACCTAGATGCATACACGTAGCTATGTTCAGGATCATCAGGCAGTATTTATACCTTAGTTCTAATGATTGATTAGGAAGAAGGTAAGCTTTGTGTGCTCATTTATATAGCACAATTAACATTATTGAGTCTGACACTGCAGGAGAACGCTGTGAAACGTGTGTAATGTTGACGTTGTCTGTGAGAAGACTTTTCTCACATTTTGGAAGGATTCTTCACTGTCAACGTTAGGYAGTTAAAGATCCAAGTTGTAATTAAGAGTGGCTTCAAATTGGGCACAATTTTGTACCCTACACAGGAACGACTTGCTCCAGAGCGTTCACTTGTCACATCTCCGTTCTCCAGGACATTTGKATATTGAGGTTTTTATTTAAAATTTTATTTTAAAATTACTGATATTTTGGAAAAAAAATACTTCAATTACTGTGTAGATCAAAGGATGAGATTGGTGTGTACTCGTGGTGGTCCTGGACACCGTTCAGCGTTCTCAGGCACGGTTCCCAAGTCTGGAATGATTGTTTTTACTGATCAAAATAAACCAGACTCTAGTGGGGTCAAGTGTTCTCGGAAACGATCCCGGGGCTCTAATGTGAAAGTGACGAAATCTCCAGAACAGAGGTCTTTGTGCTTTTCTGAGAAAAGTAATATGATAAGCTTTAAGTTTTGTTTGTTTTCTAGCATGTCCATGTTTAAAGATCTGAGCAACAAGCCGGGAGAAGGGGCTCTTCTTATATGAGGTCACAACTGAATGGGCATGTTTAAACCCTGGCCAATATGTAGATAAAAAAAAAAGGTTATCCGTGTTTTCTATGTTTTAAATATTTTGCTTAATAGGTGCCCTTTAGGTACACTGGCTAAGGGAATGCAAGCCTATAAAAGAAAACAGCTAAAGTGTTACATCTTACAATTAAAACCAAGACCTGCCAAACAAGCTTACATTAGGCTGTCATGAAATTGAAGAGTTAAATATAAAAGGTTTAAGTGACTAGTTAAGAGTTTTATCCTCCACCAGGTTCTTCAGAGGTAACTGTGCGTGAATTTCACCATGTGAAAGGGAAATGTCTTTCTTGTGTTTACACCCAGCTAGTGGATTTTCCATACTGCTGATTGCCTTCTCATGTAAATCCAAGGTAAATGAGTTGCAACTTTTCTCAACAGTGATTTTCTTTCCATGGTTATTAGTCAAACATGGATTTAAAACAAGGTAATGCCCTACCATTTTAACGAGCTTCTTGTAAACCTAAACTGATATTAAAGCTGTCAGTAGTCTCGCTGTTTAAAAAGAACCACAGAGTTCTATGAAGTTTTATGATTCGCACATAATATGATCCGAGTCGATATCAACCGCAAGCTCGCGCAGAAACGAGTACCATCCTTATACCGCGCGAGCCTTCACAGCAGACAATATATTTATATTAGCACTCAGTACAGTGCACAAAGCAATAATGTCATATTACGCCTCCTCCGCTATTAAGATCCTTGGCGTCCAAACACTCAACACTAGAGTGACTTCTCACGCACCCGCAACTCATTGAAGGTCTGCTCAGACAAGCAAGCTCGTATATCAGACAAGAGAGAGGGGAAGAGAGGGGGAGAGAGGGAATAACTCTCCTAATATGCTCAGTGTTAACAGATATTCAGCGCACAGAAGATAACACAAAGGAAGGGTGCTTATGTTTTGCTCCCAAAATGCCAGAACTTTCCACAGCTCTTATCTTGAAGGCTGAGAGGTTGAAAGGACACAAAAGGAGATGGGGGGTGGTGGAGGGATTCAAGAAACCCGAAAACACAAGCAAGTCATGGCTGCTTGTTACGAGCACTTGGCTTTAGAATGACTTTATCCCAGCAACTTTTTTTTTTTTCCCCTCCCCAGCACTGTCACAGTGCTGAAAGATAGTGCACAGAACTTGAGGGGATCACAAGCAGCCAGTGGGGACAGGTGCTAGAAAAAAAAAAAGCCAGCCAATCAGAAGGATTTGTGGTGGGTGCTGGCCTGGGGGCAGAAATCATTCATCAAAGAGCATTTATGAGCGATGGAGCAGAGCCTGCAATGATGAAATTTCAACAACAGGCTGAACGTATTGTACCATAGTCTGTCTCTTTATTTCTCTGGCTTTGTCGAGTGTCTTCGCCCGTCTCCTATAACCCGACTTCACCCTTTTGTGCTTTCGGATCCTGTTCCCCGATTTGGCAGGAGTCGCTTTGGCCTGGTCTTCGTTTCCCCCATTGTCCTCTCGGAACGGCTTCTTAAGTGCTCCAGTTAATCTCAATGCATTAAACAAGCTCGCTTAGGCCAGGCAGGCACACAATGGAATGCCGGACACAAGATGTACAAGATATGAGCAGAAGGTAGACGTGCGCGCACGCACGCACGCTCGCACACACACACACATACACACACACACTTTCTTGTGACTGCTTTTATGTAGTCTTTGTTCTATAGACTCAATGCATGCCCTTATTAGATGCTAATGGCAGTCTGAGCCCACTCACAGGGCATAAAGCACAAGCCGGGCGGTACAGCCATTTGATCCAGCAACTGTTGTTAAAAAGAAATGGAGCAGCCTGCAGCCAAGTAACAAAGACAGACAGGTCAGTCTCTCATGATCTCCCATGATCTCCCTGCACAGACTGAATGCAGACACTAACACTCTAAATCTGGGTGGACCCTACAAAGCTTTAAACTGGAGTTTATCTAAGCAGTTAATCCAATCGTTACGCCTTGATTACAATCAGGATTACATAAAGGCCTTAAAATATAATTTAAGTGTAAACTTTGATTAATCTGAGATCATTTGATTTTCTGAAATGCCAGTAGATGCAAGGTGGATTGCAGAGAGTCAATAGATGTTAACAATGTCATGGTGTTAAAATTATCCCTTTCCCCATAAGAAACCAGAGCATGTGACTATGTGCATGTGAATGCATACAGGATAGTCAAACTACTTGTTTGCCCCAACCCTACCCCTCCCTGCACCCCCCGGCCACAAAAAAGGGGGTGAGTCAATCATGATGGTTAATTTTAATATGGAATTTTAATCACATATTTGTTAAGCTAGGTTTTWAAAAAAAAATGGTTAGACACAACTGTAATCAAAATAAATGAACAAATCCTTGATTAGCTCTAAGCTCTGAATCTAATCCTTGTCGGTGCAACCAATCCTGACTCAACACATCTTTTTTAAACCCAGGAAATAAATCTCTAAACCGCACTTCATTTCCATCTCGTGAAACAGAGTTACACCGGGTCAACCTGCAGACACTTGATTCCGGTGGCCTTGAGATTTTACTCTAGGTCGCAGATTTGCACTCAAGATAATCCGAAGCCGATGTGTATCTGACACAAGCGTTTACTGCCAAGAGGTTTTGGCAGCCTGAGAGGCAGAAAAGCAAATGGCCAATTAGCAAAGTGCCACCACGCTAATGGCATCCTTCCGTAACCCCTCGTTAGCAGCGAAATGAACTGAACTGGAGCAGACAGCGATGCGATGGCGCATCTGGTATTGATGCGTCTCACAGTCTGTATCACGCACTCGCTGTTCCCAAGAAGATGCTGACTGGTCAGGCTAGAACACCCACACGGTTGGGTGGAGGATGCTGATTAGTTCGGTCAGCGGAAGGTCTGCCATCTTATCTCYTGTCACGCTGAGATAACGGCAGCCGACCGTCACACGCTGCCTCCTGATCACTTGCTGTGGAGTCATGTGAGAAGGCAGACAGACAGACTGGGGATAAACATGTCCAAGTYGGCAAGAGAAATATCCACACGCACCACATACAGTATATATTAGAGATAGGGGACAAAAATCGATTCCGTTACGAATCGTGATTCGTTGGTGACTTTTTTTTAAAACAATTTTTAAAATTTATAATAGAGATGAACCTGTCGATCGGCCAGTGACCAGAATTGGCTGGTTTTCAGTTTAATTAGCCATGACCGGTTTAATTAGCCGATCGACCTCTGATATAAAAGAACCTGGCGCAACAGAAACACATTTTTATGGTATTATATTATCCAAAAAAATTAAATAAAATAAAAGCATCCCATTTGCCTTTTTCTCCAAACCTGCATTTAAGGAGGTCAAACATTTGTGATCCCACATGTGGTGCACTCTGAACTATTCATATGTTTTCCTATTGTATGGTAGGAGTGAATTATTTTCCAAGTTTGTTTAGAATGAATAATTATGACGGATCACATAACAGAGATTTGCACTGCCCAGTAAAAATGTAGCACTTTGTTCAATTAAATTTACTTAAATGATGAGCTCTTGTATTTGAAGTTAGTCTGTATTGTTTACATGCTGCTTGTGGTGTTTAAGTGAGAAAATTTATGTTATAATGCATGGACTACAAGTTACTTAATCATTAACAAACTTTTTTTAAAGATTTAAAATTGTAATAAAATCAGGAAAAAATGCAATATAAAGATTGTGATACAAGATCGCAATTTAAATCAAATCGTGATTATAATGTATCAGTTGGTGAGTAGTGATGCCCATCCCTACAGTATACAAATATACGTCTTATCCTTTTTTCAAAAAATCCAAGTCGATATAGGCACAACCCCAGTTCAAACAAGAGATATTAATTGTTAAAACAATCAATCAATCAGTCTAACACGGATAACCATACTGAAACATATCACAATGTGCATTATTCGGCTCTGAGAATTCCACTTCGTAGGAATTAACCCTTCCAAGATCTTCATTAAATCTTACTAGGCAATACTACAACTTCAATATAATTATGTTACCTTTGAACATCAAAAAAAATAATAATAATAAATTAGATTTCCCAGYTGATCATTTCTCTGAAAACWAATGGAYTCACCCAGTACACCGTTAAAACGGTGCAAATCACAGCTTGCATTTCTACTTAGTGAAGCTTGGCATTACACACATGACACCGTGATGAATCAAAAAAGCATGTCCATAAATCACGCCTCACCCAGCTACAGCGCTTTACAGGCAAGATCTCAGCGCCCGCTCTTTTGATAGTCAGAAAAATGCCCGGTGAACCGCACGACGTTTTACGATCTTCGCAATGCCTTTCTGCGGTTCGACCTGATTTCCATACAGCTTTTGAGCACATCCACAAAGTCATAAAAGGCACTCAAACACTGTTCTTTTAAACACACTCGTGTGCACATGTGCCTCCCATCAGGGCTCAAATCCAGCCAGATACCACCGATGGAAGAACAAACATGAACTCATTCTTCTGAAGGCTAAAATCAAACAGAGGGTGCCAGCAGCTGCATTATCCCAGTAATCTAGTCCAGACCGCCTCGGTGAGACCAAGTGGACTGCCTGACCTCGCCAAGATGCTCCTATTGAGGTTCTTCGTTGCTCCCAGGTTCCCACTGAGGCACTGTGAATGAACCCCTGACAAAAATGAAATCTTAAGGCTTCATACCTTCTTCCTTCTGTTTCGGTCTAAGACAGTCTGTGCCGGAATATGCAATAGTTCCTG
Source organism: Clarias batrachus (assembly GCA_003987875.1). Lineage (NCBI taxonomy): Eukaryota > Metazoa > Chordata > Actinopteri > Siluriformes > Clariidae > Clarias > Clarias batrachus. The sequence continues at coordinate 482,296 of QMIH01000747.1, forward strand.
TGTAATATAGAAGAGGTACAAGTCGAACTAATCCGGATGAAACATGAATGAGCCGGCAGTTAAGGTTTATTGCCTATGTGTAACAGAAGACGTTTAACTGCTCTGTGTGTGTGGCTTGGTCTAACGGCTCAGTCTTTAACCCCCGAGGGACTCTCTCTCTCACGTCGTCACTCCATTCGGTAAAGGAGAGAAAGAAGGAAGACAGACATACATTCTTCACCTCATGGTGCACTCTGGAAAACAGCTGTGTAAATGGGCACAGARGCACTAGACATTTGAGCTATGAGAAGCGAGCTTGACAAGCTCCATAAACTTATACAACCCTCTGTGGAAAAAACACACACACACATACTCAGGACAACTCTGAGGGAAAAACTGCTGTTTGTTTGTCTGGGCTGTAAGCTATAAACAACTGTTTAGATAGTCATTTTAAAGCATTAAAACCACGCGTGTGGAATTAGAAATCGTCTAAAATGTTTATCGCTATCCAAGAAATCAATAAAACGGTCCTGAAAACATCGCTTATTCAAAAAAAATCTCCTGACATGCTTGCTAGTAAATCAGCACACATTTCTCACAGGTGTGAGATCGTAGATTCTGTTTTGTCTTTTTTTTTTTTTTTACTTTTTTTTTTTTATTTATACCCACAGTTTAATTAACAGCAACCAAATCTGTCAAAATGTCACAACAACCCTCATGATTTTGGTTACCACTAGCTAATTTATCGCTTGCTTTTTCCTTCACCGATATTAGCTAACAGAGCTAGCTGACTCAGCACGCAAGATTCTGAAGTAAAAGTTTCATCACTGTTGTCTAACGGTGCGAATATTAAACACTGTTTCACCTCAGTGAACATATTTTGTGCTTTTTCACAAACTAAACTTAAATTCACTTAAAGAAATAAAGAGAATGCCTGTTTTTAACGGAGAATCGGGACGCCGTGGGAACGATGTTGACCCAGCCAACCGAACTTCTTTTGGAAATCATGATTTGTTAGTTCACTTGAAATTTGGCTCCGTAAAAAAAAAAAAAAGGACCTCAGTGTATTCGCCAGACTTTCACAGCACTTCAAAAATTCCCCGAGCAGCAGTCAAGACAACAGCGTCGTAAAAAAAGGACTGGATCTGAAAATGTGTTCTGACCTGCTATAAACAGTGCGCACTTTACTATTAAGCCACCTGTTATCTATGCATACAAATGAATAGGTGAATACAAACCAAGTATCTATCTATAACTGTAGCTATGGTTACACAGAGAACTCTGGGAAGATAAGCTACTCGGGTTGCTTCTCATTACTCGGACGGTATCGGCTAGTCAGTACTTTTTTAGCCAGGACCAAAGAAGCAGCATGCGTTAGCGCTTTTTTTCCCATCGCTGTTGTGTTTTTCCATTCAAAGTGCTGCTAGTTTGTATTGGCAGGATGTAATTTTGTGATGAATGAGCCTGTAGTCTGTGGCATGACCTGCCCCTTCCTCCTAATCAGTCCATTCGGAGGGCGCTCTGCTGATCTCTCGGAGCTCTAAAAAGTCTCAAATTCACTTATCTTGTGTGATGGGGCTGAAACTAATTTGCCCTGGCTCTCTCTCTCTCTCTCTTTCAGTCCGTCGTTCTCCCTCTCGATGCCTTTCTCCCGCTCCCTCCCTCTCTAAGCAATTACTATCTGTATTTACAACCTGTCTCTGAGCTGCGCTGTCAGGGGTCAGGATCCAACTGCCAGAATATAAAATTACATGATGGCAGAGTATCGTGGCCTTCTGACACTTTCGCTGTGCTTTCATTTTCTCTCTCTCTCCAACACACACACATACACACACACACACGCTGTGTTGGAGTAAGACACAACTTTTAGGGCTTGACTGGAGACATCTGCTCAATGGCAATCACTTGGACAGAAAGGTGTCGACACCCTCGCTCCGTCTCACCTTCAATCTCTCCATTTTCTCACCTTTGGCGCATTCTGAATACAAAAATCCTTGGGCTGTTGAATTCAGCAGGGTGTGCAGAACGATTTACAGCGAAACGCGATACATTTACGGCATGTATAAAGGACAGATTACCAGGTTTGGGATTTGTGCCATGCGCACGCATTAGCCTTTTACTCCGAACCTACCTTGTTTACGCCGACACACATGCACAAAGACTCTGATTAATATTTACTGAAGTGCTTTGCCAGCTTGGAGTGCTTTGCCCAACAACGTTAATGACGAACACACAGAAATGAGCTAGCGCTCCCTTTATGCACCCCTTTGGCGAGTTATGCTTTTGCACAGGCAGGTCAATTAAACATAATAAAGCACTTAAAAGACAAACTCAGCCACGAGCCCTTAGCGTGCGGACATGGAGGCGCTCGCCAATTAGCACATGCATTAGTAGGTGGCCTTGTATTGTAGTGCTCGGCAGTCAGGCAACGCCGAACATAGTGGCTCTTTCTGTGTGGGCTCATAATGATCTCATTGTTACTCAACCGCTGGTTTGGAGAAGGCACTTCCAGGATTCAGATATGCTCTTTTTTAGGATGTAAGACGTAGCTTTTAAAAGCTTTCAAAGCCCCAGTATCGGTCAAAGAGGCCATGTGGAAGTTTTTTTTTTTTTTTTGGAGATGGAGACGGTCCCAGGTTCTCCATCATTAACAGTTTCACTGAGAAACAGAACACTGCCTACAGACACACACACACACACACATCTAAATCTCTTCACAATACAAATAATGAATTAGTAGGCAGGGGTGTTTTAGGCTGACTGTCTGTCTCACTGTCTGTCTGTCTGTCTTGGCCCGAAATCTGAAATGCCAAATCACATAATGGCTTTCCGCAGTAAAGACAAACGTGACACCCAGACGTCCAAATGATCCCTGAGTGCACACGATAATTGGGCTGAGAACAGGAGACCGGATTTCTGGGGAAACAAGGGCTCTGAAACTTAATTATCCACTCTTTGGAAATGTAGGGCACGACAGAAACTGCACTCTCGAGCGAGCTCATGTCAAGCTCTCGTTTCGGACGGACCGAAAAGCGCGTCTGCGCGCATGCGCCGAACCATCCGTAAATCAAATAAGCACACTCGGTCAAAAAATAAATAAACAAATAAAAACAATCGCACTTTTTAGAACTAGTGATGTTAGTTCAATTTGAAGGACGCACATTGAAAACGTTAAAACCGGCGGTATAAATAAATATTTTTAGGAAGATAAAAACCCGTTCAGTAAAGAATAATCATCTGTACATGAATGATTTATAATAAGAAAAAACTGTACGAATGCACACATTGCACAATTTATAACGATCAGTGAGAATAAATACTTTTTATAATGTGGTTCCATGATATTTATTCCTAACTGTCATCAGTCTATATAACTTTTAAGGAGCAGTGATGATCTGTATTGCATTCTGTGGGAAAAAAGATATGTATTCAAAGCTCAGCAAAAAAAATATGAAATGCAAAAATAATAATAATTTCATAAATGCGACAAAGCGCAAAAATCATTGACTTGAGTAGAAAATGCCCCAGCGAAGACCACCACATATGAGCACAGAAGCAGACAATACGGCTGTWCTGATCGCTCCATAACAAAAACACGGTCCTTACCCCACCATCCAATTACAGACGGGTGACATTCGACGAAGAGATTATTTGTCTATTCAGGACAGATCCACCGGACTCGAATGCATGATTAAAATCCCAAAGTGTGGCAGCAGAAAGAGGTGGAAATCCCGCACGTCCACAACGGAGCAGGCAGCTGAACCGGATCCGCTCGGCAGCACAGGCACCAGCGACTATTGCACTGCTACTTCAGTCGCTTAACTCGGCCCATAGGTTTACATCAACGCGGAAGTTTCACACTACGCGCACTCCGATTGGACCAGGCTCGAACGCGGAAGTGCGTTCCCTTAATCCTATTGGCGGCTCCGTGAAAAAGGGGCGGGGTTTCAGCGGAGGCAAGTCATGAGGCCGGATGCGATCCATGACGTCAACCCTTTGTTACCTTGCCGACCCCTTTTCATTTGTAACAGCGCGTGAGGCTAATAAAAGGTTCAATCCAGTGTCGCAAAGGGCGCAGCGACATAAATTACATTTCTGTACTCGCAATACGAGCCGCTTGATTTAAAGACTGAAGAAACAGTGTCTATCAAACAGGGACTTTTACCATCTCATTACCATAATAAACTTCATCCTCATAGCCCAAATTAAATTTATTGTAGCTTGTGCATGTGGTGCATGCAATAACAAAACAATGCATTACAGTAACCAATCTACAGCCTTGCATTAACAACCCCTAATGAACAGCAATGCGACTGCAGTCACTAAACAGATACCATAAATAATTGCTGATTTATGCYTCCAAACAACTCCTGCAATCACAGATATTCTGTGCATGTGCAAAATCGCAAAACTTTCCAGCTATTCTGCTGTCAAAACTCAGAGCTTAGACACACCGCACAAACATCCATGGTGACATTTTGAAACAACAGCTCTGATATTCAGCAAAGGTCATGAGGATGAATGCTTTTCAGAAAACAGAACGCAACTTCATTTGGGCACAGCCTGAGCCCTGCGGTAAGCCTGACAGCCTGGACTTAGATAGATAAATTACTCTGTTTGATTAACACTTCCAGAAATATTGCCTAATTCACATACATTTCAGCCTAAAGGACAAACCCTTCCGGATTAAACACATTACGCAATTAGCAAATGATTCTGCCTAGGAGAATTAATTAGCTAATATTATCCTGTCTAGAAGTATTGAAAGAATGAATTGATGGATGGATGGGTGCATGGATATTTTATATGTTTCTGTTTATCCAGAGAGAAGCAATGCTTGTGTAACTGCATAACACACARACAAAAATAAATAAATAGTGCACCGCACAATAGACTGAGTGCATATAAAATAAAAAATGGACTTTTATATTAATAAAAATAAGAAGTTACACGGGAATAATTAAAAATATACAGGGAAATAAATGCAGGAGAGGCTAGATATGGTGGCACAGCTCCAAAATCTAGGGAGAGTAGAAGGCAAAGTCTTTTTAGAACAGTGAGTCACTGATCAGGTTAGTAAGCATTTAATGTTGTTTATGAGGAAGTCTGGACTCAAAAGTCAGCTTTAAATGACAGGGAAGCTAAGGAGAGAGCAATCTATAGGTGGTGGTGATGCAGCCTACAAAACTCCAACTAGATGCTGAGTGGTACTGAAAGGGAAACATGTCGAGAAGAAAGAGTGTGTGGAAGTAACGAATAAAGCAGATGAAGAGTTCAGGACAGAGAACAACTCAAGACAGTATCAGGGAAGGACGCATTAGATGTTTTAAGTAGGGCTAGTCTGGGAAAAAAAATTCAGACCGGCTTTAAGAGGCCAAAAAGATGAGGCTGAATGAGAGTTATATTTTGTGATAATGTTGTGGTTAAACCTCTTGGATTCCAACTGCTGTTAAACATCAAAGAAGAAAAAGGAAGTATTTGTCTGATTTCAAACATATATTGCATAAAACCTACACTAAATACAAACAAATYGTTTATAGATTTTTTTAACAACTGTATCTTTGCAATGCCACAACATTCATGTTTTTATGTACAGTGGCATACTGTAGGTTTCACTCACTCATCTTCTATACTGCTTTATCCTGTATACAGGGTCGCGGGGTACCTGGAGTCTATCCCAGGAGACTTAGGGCAATCCATGGGTGCCAATCCATCACAGGGCACACACACGCACACACTCATTTCACCACTACCGATAATTTCGGAACGCCAATTAGCCTAATCTGCGTGTGGGAGGAAACTGGAGGAAACCCACCAAGCACAGGGAGAACATGCAAACTCCATGCACACAGACTGGAATCAAACTGGGACCTTGGAGGTTTAAGGCGCTAATGGTCATGTAGCATTGCTTTTTTATACAGTATATAGATGATTGCATTATGATATTATATGATATGTATAATCAGGGAATTATTTATTTTATGCTCATACTATAATACGCACGTGCACAACTCATGCACCTTGCACATCTGTAAATATGCAGGTGCATTGTGCCTTTCCTATACAATTTAATGTAATAAAAATATAACACTCATGTAATAAACGCATTTCAACAAAACATACAGGTAATAATATCTGCTGTAGCCTTTCACCTGGGGATGGAATGAATTATATAACAATTAAAGGAAAACATTGTTAAAAACACAGTAACAACACAAGTGACTGATACACAACCGGCTAATTCGCACACTTCTCTTCAAGCAACKCAACACAATAACTCATCATAATAAAAGTGTGCAAGAATAAACATGAACATTCACTGCAACTCAACTGCAAAGCGTTTATTTCTGTAGTTTAATCCGGCGTGTTAGCTAGCATGCTAAGACCAGCTTTCTAATATTCATGCAGCCTTCATGGGCTACCCCAATTTAGTGTAAACCCGAGTTTTCTATTCCAAAGTTAAACACAAGCATCCATGCGCGTCGTAGTTACACAAACAATATGAAAACCTGAATATGAAGTCCAGACATATTGCTTACCTTTATCCTTTCATAGTGAGAGAGCGCAAAAATAAGTTTTCTGTGTTTAATTAAAATTACTGATGTTTCTGTTTTTATACACATTTACATATACACTTACTTGTATAAAATGAGTGCGTAAATAATACACACTATTTCATTATTTACAATAAAAAGAGTTGACATAAAATCGATAACAGATGCACTCAGATGCACAGATTTCATAATAACAGCTTGTTTAAGTGGGAAATAACACAAACCCGAGAGAGCACTTGAACGCAGCATAAGGCAGCATATTAGAAAGCGCTGACTCCTTTGTTGCTTTCCTAAGATTGAAATTGATGGATTRATTTCTTAAATACCGCATATTACATGCATATGCAAAGAATATACTTACTTTCTGTGGACACAACAGCATTGCGCGCGGGTCAAAGCATAGTGATAGTTTATTGTCTGGGGTAGTGTTTTTTTTTTCCCCCACTGCGTTGCCGAATCACTGCTGCTGTCTGCSGCACCAACTTCCGGCGCATGCGCAGAGGGGAACCGCTGCCTGAGAAAATCGTGCGTGGTTTTAGATGCTTATATGATATGAGGTATCTCGAGGTCGCTCTCACAGAATAAAAGGCATCTATAGTTTATTCATGCAGTTTTTCCCCTGATTTACCGGGTCCCTAAAAGGTGTGATTTTTGTGTGTGTGCAAGTTATTATCTTGTAGGATCAGGCTAATATATTGTAGAATGAAGTTCTTACCTTGTAGGAACAACTTATTATCTTGTGCGCACAAGTTATTATCTTGTAGGAACAAGTTTTCATCTTGTGTGCAGAAGTTATTATTATGTAGGAACAAGTTATTCTTGTAGGACCCAGTTATTATCTTGTTGAAAGAAACTAATTTATTGTAGGAGCAAGTTTTCATCTTATAGGAACAACTAATTATCTTGTACACAAAAGTTATTATCTTGTAGAAACAAGTTAATATTTTGTAGGAACAAGTATTTAACTTGTGCACACAATTTCCTTTTTTATTATTATTATTATTATTATTATTATTATGAGCACAAGATATTGTCTTGTAGGAACAAGCTAATATTTTGTAGGAACAAGTCTGTATCTTGTATGCAGAAGTTGTTATCTTGTGGAGAAACATTATTATCTTGTAGGAACAAGCTAATATTTTGCAGGAACAAGTTATTATGTTATGTGCAGAAGTTATTATTTTGTAGGAACAAGCTGTTCTTGTAGGAAAAAGTGATTATCTTCCTGCACAAGTTATAATTTTGTAGAACCAAATTGTGTGSAGAAGTTATTGTCTTGTAGGAGCAAGCTATTCTTATAGCAACAAGTTATTATCTTGTAGGAAGAAGCTAATATTGTGTAGGAACAAGTTATAATTTTGTTGCGCAAAAGTTTACAATACAACAAGTTATTATCTTAGTTACTAAAAAGATTTGTGTATTTTGTGTAAACAATACATTATTTTGTAGGAGCGCATTATGATCTGTTATGCCCAAGTCAGGATATTTTAGGAATGGATTATTATCTCGTTGAAACAAGTTCTTATTTTGTAGAAACAAAATAAGTTTCTAGAAACAATGTATTATTTTGTAGAAACAAGCTATTGAGCGTAAGTCAATATGTTAAGAATGGATTTCTATCTTGTAGGAACAAGTTGTTGTCTTGGGCACACAAGTTATTATTTTGTAGAAACAAGCTYTACTCTTGTAGGAGCAAATCATTATCCTGTAGGAACAAATTATTATCTTGTATGCAGAATTTATTTTGTAGACCCAAGTCATTATCTTGTAGGAACAAGTTTTTATCTTGTGAGCACAAGTTATTATATTATGGGYAAAAGTTAGTACCTCCTATGCACAAGTTAATATTTTCCAATAATAAGTTATTGCCTTGCAGGAACAAGTTATTATCTTGTGCACACAGCTGACATTTTAACTTCAAACAAATGAATTGTTCTAATGAAGCAATGAGGGCCTTTATGTTCCAAATATTCTCAGGAAATCAACAAAGTGTTAATGTAAATGCAGCTTACRCGGCGGTTTTCATGCAAAACTTAAAATACCTATAATAAGATAATATCTTGTTTAACGATAGAATAATAGCTTGTGGACCTTTTTGGAGTCAATACCCATATTTATACGTTTAAATTCATTGACCAAATATTAACCACAATTACAGCCAATATTTTATTCCAAGGTCTTGCTTTATGAATAGCAAAACAACGCTTTATTAGAATATTAATTATTAAGTCCTGTAAGGGTGTGCAGAGATTTCATTTCATTCATTCAGTAACTGCTTTGGCATGATCATGAAGTGTGATGACATTCTGACTTGGACACCATTTTATCTATCGCAGGGCACTCATTCACTTCTAGGAACAGCAGACTGTAGCCAATCTGCCTAAGGGCATATTTTTGAGAATATATGAGAACCRGCAGGGACACGGAGAGAACATAAGAAGCTCCATGTTGACAAAACCAAGGGCTCTTGAAATGTGTGGGCCGTGGTTTTGCCATCGTGCCTCCAACTGAAATGTAATGCATATTTATTATCTCCAAAACCCCATGATGGATCTAAATCCATAATATGCGCTGGCAATGATGTCAATATGTTTTATGATTTGATAGAGAGCTCAATTGTGGCGCCTGGATCTTTGGCCAGAGTCTAAAATTTCTGTGACAGCTAAGATAAATTGGCTCATTACATGCCCACACCTGCCGTCTATGTGGCATTGACATAAAAAAAAAGAAGAAAAAAAATCCTGTCTCACAGAGCAAATGATTGTAACTTGGTGAAAGCGTGTGTGAAAATGCATTTGGCTTTCTAATGTGTTCTGCTGCCAGTAGTACGTGATGTAAAGTGATGTGTCTCCGTCATGGTTAAACACTGCCTCGTATAGAAATCGATATTCCTCAGTTGATAGCTTGTACTCTCTCATTGACCGAGCGAATCCATCAGCATAGGCTTGATACTTTGCATGGTCTATGGTTTATCATTTCAGTGACAATGATCCAAATCCATGTCCATCACTACAGCGAACCAACCAAATAAAGAAAAGTTTTTTTTTTTGTTTTTTTAAATCAGAGATAAGAATTACAGACCAGCTTTAACAATCAAAGGAATAGTTAAGCTTCAGGAAACCCATCCTAGTTTAGCAAAAAAAAAAAAAAAAAAGGACAACTTATAGTCAAGTAGAGGGGAAGTACTCAGCAGTTGGCTCCATCAGGCGATAATACAAAGTTAATGACGCAGAATGGTGTCTTTCTTCAGCCCTTGGAGATGTCAATACAGGATGTTTAGGCACGGTGTTCCTAATTACGATTTTTATATCCAACCCTGGCATGATTGACGATTTTGGTGGGGATGTATTATCGATCCACTTCACAGACAAGTCATATTGATTGCAGTTCTAGATTGAGTATGATTTTTTTTTTTGTCCTCCTCCTCCTCTTTTTACTCTCCCTCTTTCTCTCTCACCAATCAGAGCAGGAATTTAGATTCGGGGCAGCCAAATGTGACCTGTGAGTGTTTTTTTTTTTTTTTTTTTTTTATCCCTCTAAAAGCTTGCTGATGAGGGCACCACAAAGGATGTACCAGCTGTGTGGCTTTGTGCGCTGGGCAGCAATCACGCGTAATGGATCAGAGCGAGAATGCACTGTCTGCGTCCCTGCGCTCCTGTCCCTGGCGCTCGGCGTTTCATCAACTCTGTTGTTCCTCCTCCCCTGCAGCAAGGTTGAAAAATGGCACAGGAACAGCAGGTTGCTTCTAGCCTGATGGGTGTGCATGTGTGTGTGTGTGTGTGTGTGTGTGTGTGTGTGTGTGTGTGTGTGCGTGTGTGCGTGTGTGTTCGCCTCTCACAGCCGGGAAGAGGAGAAGAGGTCTGTTGAAATATCTGACATGACAGCAGTTTCTGTGCACCCACAGCTCCTAAATGACAATGACACCAACAGCAACAGAAGCAGCGGCAGCACGGACTGCAGGGCTCAGCCAGCTATTGTTCATCTCAAATTGCTGCTCTCTTTTGTCAAGACGAGCATTTTTCCTGCCTTGATCCAATGCCTAGGCATGCACTAAATCACACTCATATTGGTGACTCTGTACTGGAAAGGCTTTTTTGTCCTAGCACAAGGCCTACAAAGTGAAGTTTTACTTTACACAACCGCAACAAATTTCAGGAGAAGGCAGAGTTATAATACAAATGGAGTGGCATTGTTGACCTTTTTCCGTCGCTGAAAGGTATTTTTGAAATCATAAGATGATTGTCCAGACCCTTAAATAGTGCTCTGGGAAGAGAAATGTGTTGAAAACATTAATAAAAGTTTACAAAAAAAATCTTTTGTGCTCTCAGCTATTTTCGTATGGAGTGGGTATGTAGAGAAAGCTCTAGGGAGGAGAAATTGTGTGTGTGTGTGTGTGTGTGTGCATTTCACACATTTCTAAATGTGTGTGTGGCTTTCTTTCTTTTTTTCTTTCTTTCTTTCTTTCTTGTTGGTTTCACACATGATGCATCTCTATGATTATTATTATTAATTATTATTACTATTATTATTAAATATGATTAATTTACTTTTACATGTGAATTTTAAAATATTAATAAATATTCAAATTCATGTGCTTTTTTAAAGATAAAATTATCTTTTCATAATGTAAGTTTTACGATACTGGTGTTTTTAAAATGTTTTTCTTACTCAAAAAACAAATTTCTTACTTGCCATGAACCAATGAGAAACCAGTGCAGATGATGACAGGTGATTAGGGGAAATGAGGTCGCTGCTGAGGTTGTTACAATAAAAAATATATACATTGTATTTTTAGAAACTAGACGGCACAATGGTGTAGTGGTTAGCACTGTCGCCTAGCACCTCCAGGGTCCAGGTTTAATTCCTGTCTTTCTGTGCATGGAGTTTGCATGTTCTCCCCGTGCTTGGTGGGTTTCATCCAGGTACTCCGGTTTCCTGCCACAGTCCAAAGAGATGTAGGTTAGGTTAATTGACATTCCCAAATTGGCCGTAGTGTGTGAATGAGTGTGTGTGTGTATGTGCCCTGCGATGGACTGTCCAGGGTGTACCTCTGCCTTGTGCCCATGTGGCATAGGCTTCAGGCCCGTGATCCTGAATACAGGGTTAAGTGGTATAGAAGATGAGTGAGTGATCTTTAAAAACTCTGAAGCATGTCGCAGTAAAACATTTGTTCCCAATTTCTGAAAATGAAACATTTGCACAGTACTGAATGTGGGAGGTCAGCCATTTGAAATTATGGACAAGGGACAATTTTGCCCTCATCCACATCCAAGTTGAAATGTGTTTCATTGATAACATTACATTTATTGATCATGTAAGTACATAGTAATTATATTGTTAGTTGTGTAAGTCAGTAAGTAAATTGCTGTATTGGATCCTCTTTAAGAGTCAGCCAGAGGCCTTGATGACTTCACATGTGCAATTTCAGGGTGTAACATGTTAAAATGCAATTTAACATATATTTTACATGGGATCACACATTACTCCTGACTAAACACAATGAACTAGATGTGGTTTTTCCATATAGGAAAAACCACATATATAGAAATGCATGTCTTTATGTTTAAAGGCTTCTGTGTTTTGAAGGAATGTAAATTGTATTTTCATGTGTACTGCAGTCAGAGAGAGAAGATGTGCTTTCCTATTGGCCTTCATGAACACCATACACAGTGGCAAATACACATTTTTCAATGGGAAGGGTGAAGGATATCAGGTGGCTTGCAATCTGTCATCGCACATAATGGAGAGTTTATGGCAACAAAATACAGACTCCAAGCAAAGCAAGCAAAAAATATTGGGCAACAGGAAAAGTGTAGAACAGTGGTTCTAAGAGCAGGAGTGGTGGTGCTTTTTTTTTTTTTTTTTATTCTGGCTGACCTATGTATTTTTTTTTTTAATTTAATTTTCCTTTTGATAAATTGTACATGGTGGCATATTGGTCCATGAGGATGCGTTGCCTCCTCGCAGCTCCCTGGACTGATTTTACTGTCTGGGAGATATTTTCTATGTGGAGGTTATCTGGTTTCCTTTCCTCTCCCAAAAACCAGCGATGAGGTGGATTACTTACTGTATATAAATTGATCCAATTCGTCTTGTATTCCTGACTCACAGAGAATGCTCCCTGGATAGGACACTAACTAGCATAAAGCGGTTATTGAAAATAAATGAATCCCAAATTGCAAAATGTAGTTTAAGAAAACCTCTGACTGCAGTCGCTCAGTAGTTTAGGACTGTTTTGCATCTGAGCCTCCAATAGCGAAAATGGACTCTACACTAACTTAAACACCTCTCCTGTTATACTGAACTTCCAGCCTCCTAARARKKYTWTGYCTGCAGAWCAATCRCTGCTATKCGTTARCACCCAAATGAGGATGGGTTCCCTGTTGAGTCTGGTTCCTCTCAATATTTAGTCGTATTGCTTTCTCAGGGAGTTTTTCTTTGCCACTATGATTTATACATATTCTCTCACACTTTTCATACTAAGCTTCCTTTCAGACCACCCAATCTGCACTCAACTTGGCACTGGTTTTACGCCCGGATGCCCTTCCTGATGCAACCCTTCCATTGTTCTACCTGGGTTTGGGACTGGCACTGCATGCTGTGGCTGGGTAATATGGGGTGTGGCAACTCACCAACAGCGGGGCTCGAACCGGGATCCTCAGATCCTCAAATTAAGAGTCTAGGGAACTAGCCACCTGGGTTCACCCTCCTTAACAATGAATTATGTGAATYAAATTAAATAGAAAAACAGGCCATGAGATTGTTTATCAATCAATCGTACGATTACTTTTGAGCCAGATAAAAATGACTGTAATTTCTGACAGAAATATTTTAGTGAAACCTATCTTCATTTAAAAATTAATTGTGTGCATAAATCACTTTCGTGTCTGAATACTTATGGACTTGACATTATATTCAGTCATGAATATATATTTTCTTTCTGTTTTGCAATATACAGGCTAATAAACAGTATTAAAAAATGTTTCTCTGCAGTAATCTAATTGTGTGACTTGACTTCAGTTCCACTCGGCCAGTAGGCGGCGCATGCGCATTGGGCCGCGGGTAGTTTCCGGCTCCTCTTTGCGCGCTCTTTGACTCTGTGACAGAAGTGTCATGGCTGCGTCCTGTGTGCATGTGAACGCAAACTCACACGTCCTGAACGCTGGTGTAAATATGTCTCCGTGTGAAAAGCGTCATCTGTTTTGATCAACAGAAGCGGTTGTAAGCCATGGCTCTGCGCATGTGCGAGTCGCTTATTTGCAGGACGTTGTGCGTTTCCGGTCGGGCAGCGCGTGTGGAAACTGCGCGTCTGAGGACAGGTGTGTATGAGACACACACACACACACTAACAACACTGCAGTCACTGGCATAAAGTGTAGTATGTGACCCTTTCAAATTGGATATAATAGAATTACGTAGAATTATTACCCTCAGAAGCWTTTCTGTTTGTCCAGTCAGATTATGTTACAGCATCACGTGAAGCTGGCTGGAGAGAATTTAATGAGACTTTTGCAAAGCTTAAATATCTTCCTGAATTTTAACCTAAATTAAATCAAAATGATGAAGAAAAGCCATGTTATGAACATTTATGTGCTGGATTTAATAATCTACTTTAAAACAAGCTACTACTTGCTCAATGTAAACAAACACTAGATACTAAGTAGAAAAGCTAACCTGAATAATTATACTGAACTAACAGTGCTGAAGTGGTATGTAAGTGAATTTCTAACATCCTGGAGTCATTTTAAGACAAAACTTCATCTTTATTGATCTACTCATCTGTGATTCACTCTCTGATTACTGAACAGGGAGTGTATTTGGCTAATACACTTGGTGTAAACAACGCATAAACATAAACAACTTTTCTGTATCCTCCAACATTTTTATATTGATTGAATTAAGATGAAATGATAGTAGATTCAAGATCTTGCCARGATTTAGCCACCGATCCAGTACAAACCGATACCATAGGCAGACACGTGGGCTTCAATCCGAAATAATAAAATCACTGATGACTTTAAAGTCGATCAGGTTATTTCTAGCGTTAACCTTTTAACTATTTCTACAAAGTCTTTTTTACTTCAGCTAATAACATATGAGGAAGGAACATTAGAGAAGTGGGGAAAATCGACTCAATTCAGGTATCGCCACACTAACTCCAAAAAATCTTTTTTTATAATTTTATCTATATATTTTTTTATTTTATTATTATTATTTACAAATTCATTTTGAATAACATCTTTAACCACGTTGAATCTAAGTAATTTTTGTACACAACCAGATCTCTATTGATCTGATGCTGATCATCATGGTGAAGGCTAATAATATAACTGACCTGTAGGGGTAAAATGAACCATCAATAATGAAATTAGTTGGCAACAAAAGTGTGTCGATTCGTTTATGACATCTTGGTGGGTGATTCTTGTGCGAGCTATGAACACACTGACATGTAGGTGTGAGGCTTACTGTAGTGAAGTGTGTAATAGAGCGATGTTAAAAAAAATCTCTCTTTCTTTTTTTTTCCCACCTTATCCTGAAATACACGAGGTTCAAGTTTATGTCTGGATTAAACTCTTTCAGCTCAGGAACAGAATGCATACTAACTAATATTTAGACATTACAACTTTGTACATGTATACAATAGTTTTATTCCTCCATAATCCAATCCAATGTTTCAGATTAGTAATTTTCACTAGTGTTAGAAATGTACTCTCTGGCTTTTGTCTATGGGATCCCATTTTGATAACTGCAGACGAGGAAGACATCAGTGTCGGGTTAGTCGGCATTCAAATAGAAAGTCAGTGCATTTTTATAAGCATCTTTAAATCTGTCCAGTAAACACTACGAAATGTGTATGTGGGATCAGAGAAGCTGCTGGCTGATATTTCAGGCAATGTCTTAAGGAATTACTTAATTATGAGACAACATGCCATATTCCTTATTCCCAATAAACATCGAAGTGCATTATGGGTAATGTGTATCTTGCCAGCTTACTGTACTTTATTTGTAAATGTAACATTTTCGTAAATTTTTTWAATGTATTTTTCTATTTAAAGTTTTTTTCTGCTCCTTGCTGTATAGCCTTGTTTGCTATTTTCATAACTGATGGCTGTTCTGTATATTCTATATATTGCTTATAGTTTTTGTGACTTCTTTTGTGATTCTTTATTTTATTTCTCTCTTTTCTATACAAATCCAAATAYCATCTGCTTGAGTTGAAGCACTGGTTTCTGAAATCTCTGTAATTCTTCTCTTCTTCAGCTCATCGTGGCGGCTCGMTGAGGAGCGCAGCATTTCGCTTTGCTCGCGCCAGTTTCGTCTCCACCGACGCTTTTCTGGACAGACTGCTGAAAGATCGTACGCTCAGCTTTGCGGAGGATCCTGCAGCCTCCCCGACTCACGCCSCTGTTCCCCTGGATAGAGGTAATCCTTGTCCTGATCCTCAGTGTGACCTCCCTGATTGAGCAATTGACAAACTAACAGGTGTTTGATCTCAATTGCATGCTTCTATTGCAGACTGAAAGTGATTTGCCCATAAAGTTGGATTTCTCTTGACTCACACTGATTGACTTCTGTTTAGATCTTTTCCACCATGGTGGTCTCCTGCACTGTAAAATAATATAACGGTTAAGTGCAAAAGTTAGCATACCCTTAAGATGGAAGTCACTTGTTTGTAAAGTTCCACAGGTTAAGTGACGTCATGGAAAAAAATAGCGGTACGATATTAATAGTAAAAAAAAACAATGATGGGAATGAAATGTTATTAATTTATGTTTGTCTATGCTTTTATTTGTGGAAARTAGATCTATTGTTTTCTTATTACAGGATACACACCCATGTTGAATGAGTATATATAGTTTATCAGTTTATCAAATGGAGGTTTTATATATTCTATCATGTTCATGCATTGATCTATTATCCCATTATAGTTAGCATTATAGATGCTTTCATCCATCTATTCATGTTTCTGTTACTTATTTTTATCCATCCTTTCTCAATTTACGTGTTCATCTTTCCCTCATTCTAGCACATCTATACATATTCATATTCCTTTGTTAATCCATTATATGAATGCTTAATCAATACTTCTACCAGCCCATTATTTCATTACAATTTGTCCACCCATATATCCATCCATCCTGTACAGTACATTATCCCATTCCATGCACTGCCTCGCCAAACGAATCATACACACTAATATTCCGATTAACTTACCTGTAACTTAATTACAGCACACAATGTGGTGGCCAGTTTATCTTTGCACATGATTCCTCATGCTCCCAGAATAATTCTTCTGGAGTGCCTTTGCCATCAGGGAAGAAAAACACCATAGTGGCGCAGTCGTAAAGATCGCTAGTTCGATTCCCTGGTGATGCTGTAACCTCTCTCAGCCGGAGGTCTAGAGAGAGCTGATTGGCCGAGCTCTCTCAGAGGGGAGGGACGAGAGGTACTTKGTGCTCSCACAATAATCACGGCTCTACAGTCTGTGAGCTTGCGCAAGTGGAAGGAGCGGATAGCGCTGTCCTCCGAGTGTGTTACACCGCCCCCAACGGTGCATGAGTGAGCAGCTTGAAAAGATGCACTCGGCTGGCGTCACGTGGTCTTCGGCCCTGCCGGCTGAGTGGTAGTAGTAGCCTTAATGTGGGAGCGCCCCCTAGTGACGGGAAGGAATTGGACACGACTAAATTAGCGAGGAAATCAGGGAAAAATCCAAAAAAGAAAAGCGCCATAGATATGATAACCTGGTCATTCAGTACCTTCAGGTTGTCAGCTGACTTAATGTTATTGCCACCTGAACCCCCAGATCATAACACTGCCTCCAGAGGCCACTATGCATGATGGGTTTATCGCTTCATGCACTTCTCTTCTTACCCTGACAATCCCTTCACAGTCTGAACTCATATCCACTCAGACCACATGACCTTTTTTTTCTCCCCATTGCTCCAAAATGGATCATTATGGATCTTTTCTTTTTTTTCTTCTGATTAGTCTCACTAAGAATTCCAGTCATTTTCATAATTTGACTCTTCTGAAACTGCAACCAGTTTTGTCCATCCATCCATTGTTTATTTCCATTTTTATTCTGTCTGTCTGTAGTTGAGCACTTCTCCCTAATGCTGAAAGATCCAGATCAACCAGAAAATCCCAAAGTTCTAAGAGTGGCTATAATTGGAGCTCCAAATGCAGGGAAGTCAACACTGACCAACCATCTCCTGGGCAAGAAGGTACTTTTCTATATATAATCCCTAACTTGACATGACAGTTTACAGGTTATGAAACCTTCTCATGTCTGCTCTCTTTAAACCAGCTGTTTGCAACCTCCCAAAAAGTGCATACTACAAGGACTCGTGCACTCGGGGTGATCACGGAGGACAATACTCAAATTGTAAGTGATCATGGGGTTTTGTATTGTAGAGTATTGTGAACTCTGTAGCACATTGTCTATCATATAGATTCTACATGTTTTATGTCATTATGAAACAAACATTTTTGTTTTGTTTATTTTTAAATCAGATTCTGCTGGATACACCTGGTCTCACTACTCCATCAAAAGCTAAAAGGTACATTTCAATGATATAAAATGTTTTTTTACATCTGAAATAGTACTGGCATTGGGCGTATTTGCAACCTTGCTCAAACTAATGTGTTAAAAGCAGTATGTGGTTTTTTTTGGGGGGGGTTTCTGTACGCTGAGAACAAGTTTGAAAGTTTATTTGCATTCATTTGAATTATTCTTTAAATAATTTCAATAAGATATGCTTTTGAGAACAAATATTCTTTAGGAACTTCTAAATGGAAAGTAATTGCATTGAAAGTAAGCAGGGTCTCTGTTTGGAAATGTGGATGTTGTATTTGATTTTTTTTAAAATCTGGCATTATCTCTGGTCCCTTGTTAGACATTTTTCTTACATCGCTTTTGTAACACTGCCCATCTAACTCCTGCTGTTTACAGACATCAGCTGGAGAAAACGTTTCTTGTGGATCCACTCAAATCGTTACAACAGGCTGATCTAGGTGATGTCTACTCTAAATTCCACTATGTTTTTCTACCACAATGTTGAACATAACTATTAAAAATGATTTGAAAAAAGTACAAGGTGAGCATAAAGGCTTTCCGTGATTTACCCAAATATATTCAACGGCTCATATATTCAAAGTCATCTCAAACTAGGACTTGAGATGAAATATCTCTTGAATGAAGGCATAAAACTGATTGACAATCACAGAAGACTTCAAAAACAGTACCGTGATGAGACTCTTAGTAAAAAAAAGAAGAAGAAAACAGAACAGTGAAACAGATTTTAGGCTTAGATTCCCTTTACAGCATTTTACAATTCCACATGATAATTCAAATTCAAATGTTTCAAAAAGACCATTGAAAGAAAATGTCGTTTCGCCTCAATCTGCAGTGGTGGTCTTGGTGGACGTCTCAGACAAGTGGACTCGTGCTAGACTGGACTTTGAGGTGCTGAAGTGTCTTTCGCTGAATGCACATATTCCTGCAGTTCTCGTCCTCAATAAGGTAACAGTACAGTTCTGTGCAAAGGTCTTTAGCCAATGATTATTTCTTCAAATTAAATAAAATTTTGATTCAATAAAAAAAGGGGACAAATGTTTTACAGGCTTGCAAAGTGCCTAAAAACACAATTAAAAATTTGAATAAAAAAAGTAAAAAAATAACCTCAGCAGCAGCCTCATTTCCCCTCTCATCTGTTCCAACCATTCAGCATTCAGCATCACCAGGATACTAATCACCATCTTAATAATCTGTCATCATCTACACCACATCTTTTGAGTGATGAACAAGGCCATTATGGGAAAATAATGATTTTATTGTCAGAAAAAGCACTGCTCAATACTTAAAATGTATTTTTTTTTATTTTTTTTTATGTCTGATATGCTTTCTGAGCGACCTTAGATAACATTATTGTCATCTTATGCTATGGCATGTTGTGTTTGGGCATGTCTTAAACACATACAGGTGGACCTCCTAAAGAGCAAACCCTTGCTCCTGGACATTACCGAGCAACTGACCGAGGGCATCGTGAATGGCAAAAAGCTGAGAGTGCGCAGCTTAGTGAAGCCGCTCCGAACAAAAACATGGGAGAAACGTATGGAAAAGACGCCTCCAGGTGTGCAAAATGGAGAAGAACAAATTCCAGACCAAGACGATCAGAACGGTAGAGACGCGAGCAGAGAGCAGCTGAGGGACCTGAAAAGCCGTAAAGGATGGCCATATTTTAAGGACGTGTTCATGATGTGTGCTACAGATGGCGAGGATGTGCAGACGTTGAAGGTAGGCACAATATAGATTCTTTATCGGTAGAAGATACAAGATCGAGGTGTGGTTTTATGTCTTGGTCATTATTGCTTGAAAGACATTCATGCAAGTTTATCAAGATCACCTAATCAAGTGATATTGCGCTGTATTCGTTTAATACAAATGGCATAATTAATGAAAAATGGCAGATTAATACTTTGATCATTATCACATGTTTGGCAGTTACCAGATTATTAAAGTGTTCATGTAAATGGAATAGTGCACTGTATTAACACTATAATCCAATTTAAAGAAATGTAATATAGGACCTTGTCAGGAATAATAATAGTAACAATAATAATAATAAGAAGAAGAATCTGTTAATAATCTGATCATACTTCATCAGCTTTTTTCTTATTCTATATCTTTGTATACAGGAAAAAAAAGAACCCTGGAACAATGTTTAAGTGTTTACCAGCGCTCCTCAGCTAATTAATTAGATTCTACTTATATAATTCAAAGTGCTCGCAATCTGCTCGGTGTAAGAGGTCACGATGCTGCCACATCACTCCCGGAGAGTGTAATTAAACTAATAGCTGCATTTTCTTTTTAAAAGAAATCCCATTCTGTGACTCGTATATAGTATGGCCAGAGTCTTTCCTGTTTGTCACACTGCCCAAAACCCGTCAGCATTTACAGCTCATATCAGCGGGAAAAAAATTATATATATATCCTTTTAATTCATCTAGAAATAATAATAATAATAATATTACAGACTCCCTTTATGCAGATTGCCAAGCTCCTGGGGTCTCAAAATTTTATATATA
>QMIH01000748.1:0-17337 GCA_003987875.1 Clarias batrachus
TGTGTGTGTGTGTGTGTGTGTGTGTGTGTGTGTGTGTGTGTGTGTACCAGTGATGGTGAGTGTATCAGCAGATAGTCCGTGCTGTGTGTGTGTGTGTGTGTGTGTGTGTGTGTGTGTGTGTACCAGTGATGGTGAGTGTATCAGCAGACAGGCCGTGCTGACTCAGGCTGCTGGTCTCAGAGTCGATGTGCAGTGTAGTGAGACTGGAGTGATCCTGTTCATCCACCACATGGGCCGCCACACACACACTCTCCTGCTCCATACAAGTCGCTGAACAAACCTCGGAGGCAAAGCTGAAATCTAAACACACACACACACACACACACACTTTTAATGTCTTTTACAACACGTTGACAGTGAGACACATTAAACACACTCTAAGGTACATACTCTCAAATTTGTTGTCATATTGGAAGGCGTTGAAGGAATCCGATTGGCTGTCAGAGCTGATGATGTCACTCCCACTGGCGCTGGCAGGTGAGGTCCACTCAGAGGGCACGCCGGGGTCATCGGCAGGGCGTGTGGTGTTCGAGCGCGTCAACACATCGGGAAAATCCTTAGGAATCTCCAAACTACCCGGACTACTGCCCCGCCTCACCATTCCCTGAGAGAAGAAAAAAAAAAAGAGAGAGAGAGAGAGAGAGAGAGAGAGAGAGAGAGAGAGAGAGAAAGAGAGAGACGGGCATATGTGATTTGGGATACGACTCCAAGGGTATTTTGTTACCTACACCTCTGACAGTTCTGGGGTGCTACTAAGACTGACCGCGGTTCCTCCGGCTCTGAGGCGCTCCTGAATAAACTCGTCCATCAGATCGCTGACGTTGGGGTTACTGCTCTCCGCATCGCTCAACACCGGGCGCACCTTCTGCGTCAAGTCATCTTTACTGGCTACACACACACACCCAACACACACAACACACACGCACCATGCTTTTATCATTAAACCAGTGCTGATGTTACACTAACCTCTCAAATCTCACATTTGCATCATTACATCATAATCAACAAGAACGTATATAATAACGTGCATTCTTCTTTATTTGTGTGTGTGTGTGTGTGTGTGTTGATTAACTGATGTTAATAAAGCAAATCTGTAACATAACAAAACCGAAGAATAAAATAAGAAATCATCGCAGCCAGGTTACACGCACATTACACCCTGAAAAGCAAGAAACACAGACACGCACACACACACACACACACATATACACATATACACACACACACACACACCATGCACGCCCCCCACCACCAGAGAGAGAGTGAGAGCCAGACAGTCAAAGAGACTTATAGATTATCATATAAAACTTTTATGTGTAAATGGTGTTAAAGAATCAAATCATCTTATGATACATGTGATAATTAATGACTTAAATTTTCAAAAATAACAAAAATAAATAATTAAATAAATTTTGGGGTGTGCGCGTGTGTGAGACAGTGTTTGTATCCACTGAGCTGCACCTGAGCCAAG
The DNA here is from genome assembly GCA_003987875.1 of Clarias batrachus. NCBI lineage: Eukaryota > Metazoa > Chordata > Actinopteri > Siluriformes > Clariidae > Clarias > Clarias batrachus. The sequence goes on from QMIH01000748.1 coordinate 1,472, forward strand.
TTTTCATTTTGTAAACACGCGCTGCCCTCTAGTGGTTAAAAAACAAAGAAAAACCCAGACTTTAAATTCTCCTGGTTTTCAGGAGCTTCAGTGTGTGTACGTGTTTGTGTGTGTGTAAGACAGAGAGTTTGAAAGGGAAGGCTGGGAGGAAAGTGTGAGGGTACATGCAGCATCCAGGGTGGGGCAGAAGGGCAGCAGAGATCAAACGTTAGATCCCAAAAGCCGGAGGAAGAGCAGGAGGAGGAGGAGGAGGAGGAAGAGGGAGGCGCCGGCCGACAGTCTCTATATGGGTTTGAGCAAGTTCCAAAAACAACAAAAAAAAAAGTAATTGAGCAAAAAAATAAGAGGAGAAAAATGAAGAAACAGGCTGCTGTCATGCCTCCCGTGTGGTTGTGCGCCACCGCGGATCCTCACCTGGAGCTTTTCTTCCGAAATAGCCGATAAAATGCGAGTACAGGTCCTTCAGGTGCGCGTCCGAGGCGGCGGCTTTACTGTGGCTCTTCGGTTTGGAGAGAGCGTGAGCCACGGATTTATAAACGCCACCCAACAGGGCGCCCTGCTGGCGGGAACGCACCGCCTCCCCCTCGTCGGACGCCTCTCTGATCTTGGTCGTCGGTCCTGCCCCGGGGTGCGAGTGTGCACTGAAGTGTCCCAGACGTCGAAGTCGACTTTTCCAGTAAGCTTCCTTCGGGTCTAGAGGATTCAGGAAGTGCACCGACTCTGTGGACGGACGGAACTTGACGTGGACTCCACCTCCTGGTCGTTTTTTAGTCCGAGGGCGGAGACCGGGATGTGGGGCGGAGTTTACATCGATCAGGCGCTCTGTTGCGTCTTGCCGATATAACGGCTTCTGATTGGTCGCTTGCTCTGTCTCGCACTGCTCTAAGCACTCATAGAAACTCTGATCACCTGGCTCTGGCTCCTCCTCTTTTTCCTCTGGACCTGGCTCCGCCTCCTCCAGGGTGAGGTCATCCTCTCTTCCTCCTCCGTCAGATAAACTGGGTGTGGTTGTGGGCGTGGTCTCCAGAAACGTCCAATCGGGGACGAAAGTGAGTTGAGGCTCTGGTACCTGGCACAGGTGCTCGTAGATGCTATCAGCTGCTTCAAGGGAGTGGGCGGGGCTGTGGGAGGGGCAGTGGGTGGGGTCAGTGTGAGAAGGAGTGTCAGAAACAGGAAGTGCACCTTTCACGAGCGGCTCCATGATGTCCGAGGTGCTGCTGCTGCGCGGAAGGGGCGTCTGATCCACCTCGGCCGAGACGCAGAACACCTCGCCCGCTGGACTCTCCTCGCTTTGGGACGAGTGACGCACACGAGGAGCTCTGAGAGACGGAGGTGGGTCCTCCATGTCTACACACACACACACACACACAAAATCTTACTGGTGAGAAAGGCAGGAATGCGCTTAAATACGACATATTTATTGTTCTACAACATGCACAGAGTAAACACATGCAAGGGGCACACACACACACACACACACACGCGTACAAACTCTAATCAATAAAAAAAAAAGGACTGACTTCAGTTCTTTCATCACGACACTATCAGCATCAGGGTGTCTGCAGTTTTTATAAAATATTTTTATATTTTAATATTAAGATATAAAACCCGGCTTGTCACATGATGTCAAATCCTCTCAGTACACACACACGTAATCAGAAGAGAAAAATAAAGGAGAGAACGATGTAAGGGCCTGTGGACACCCCGCTGGAGATCTGTGTCCGAGTCTGAACGTGCAGCTCGCTAATGCATGCTTTTCATCACCAGCCATCTCACTCACACACACAAACGCATGCCACAGCAATAAAAACTTGTTCATGATTTTCTGACGTAACCACATCTTTAACCACAGTCCTTATAACTATTGAACTAAAATAATTTATAATTCATTTATTTTAACATAAAACACTGAACTTGTTTAGGCTTCTTGGTTTTTGAATGGCTTCATGGACACGACTCTGATTATCACGACTCAAACCACATGGGTGTACAATAAGACTGAAGTCCCCGCCCACAATCCCGCTGTAACTAATCACATCATAGTCCCCGCCCCCAATCCCTCTGTAACCAATCAGATAACAGTTAAACCCACTAAATGTAGACACAATATTCCACTATTATGAAAAAGTGTTAATTAATTCCAGCAAAACGTGCGCTCGCACACCCACACCCACACACACACACACTTCAAAAAGAAGAATAGCAGACCAGAAATAAAAGTTAGTGCAGGCAGAGAAGAGTGAAACGCGCGCACACACACACACACACACACACACACACACACACACACACAGACAGGTGCAGTGGGCGAGCCGGCTGTACCTGACAGCTCGTCAGCTAGGGGAGTGAGGACAGAGTCAGGAAGGAGAGGGTGCACAGGGTGGATTAGCACAGGAGCACTTTTAGCACTGCGGATAAACGCCGCCGATAACAGACTGTCACCCGTCGAGCGGCTACGCAACGCTACAACACACCAGAGAAAGAGAGGAGGAGAGAGGGAAAGAGTGTTGGAGAACAGGACAAGCAAAGAGAGGGGCAAAGAGAAAAGAGAGAAAGAAGCATGTAAGACAGCGCAAAGAGAGACAGAGAAGCAGAGAACAGTGAAAATTACTCAGAGAGAGAGTGTGTGTGAGAGAGTGAGTGTGTGTGTGTGAGTATGTGAATGAGAGAGAGAGCGTGTGTGTGAGTGAGTGTGTGAGTGAAAGAGTGCATGTGAGAGAGAGTGCGAGTGAGAGAGAGAGTGTGTATGTGAATGAGAGAGAGTGTGAGTGTGTGTGAGAGAGAGAGAGTGTGAGAGAGAGAGAGTGTGTGTGTGAGAGAGAGAGAGTGTGTGAGAGAGAGAGTGAGTGTGTGAGAGAGAGAGAGTGAGAGTGTGAGAGAGTGAGAGTGTGTGAGAGAGAGAGAGAGAGAGTGTGTGTGAGAGAGAGAGAGAGTGTGAGAGAGAGAGTGTGTGTGAGAGAGAGAGAGAGAGAGTGTGAGAGAGTGTGAGAGAGAGAGTGTGTGTGAGAGAGAGAGTGTGTGTGTGAGAGAGAGAGAGAGAGAGTGTGAGAGAGAGAGAGTGTGAGAGAGTGAGAGAGTGTGAGAGAGAGAGTGTGTGTGAGAGAGAGATGTATTGGTGACTATTAAGAAAAGGGAACAAACAACAGAGTGAATAGTGGTAATAGAAAAGTGATTGAAACAGGAAGAGATTAATAAAGAAACACAACAGAAGGAGGAGCTGAAGCACAGAGCATCTGATCAACACAACCAGCCTCTCTACATCATATGCTCTCATTGTGTGTGTACATACATGTGAGTTATGTGCTCTGTGTGTGTGTGCGCTATGTGTTCTGTGTCTATGTGTTTTATGTGTGTGTGTATGTATGTTTTGCATGCTGTATGTGTGTATGTATGCGTGTTCTGTGTGCTGTGTGCGTGAGTGTATGTATATTTATGCATGTGTGTTCTGTGTGTGTATTTTTCTCATGCTGTTCGTCTACGTGTTTCCATAGGTGTTTATGTATGTGTTTTCTATGTGTGTATGTTTGGTGTGCTGGTGTGTGTGCGCGTGTGTGTGTGTGTGTGTGTGTGTGTAGCATGGCGAGTGTATCAGACGACGAACCCACCGATGGTTTTCTGCCTGACGATGCTCCTGGCCTTCTCGATGCCCGGGGATCCGGCAGTGGTCGCGCTGCGCTGCCTCATGGCTACAGTCTGACCCGGAGGATCACGACTCCATCCTTTAGAGAAGGAACGATCCACCACCATCTTCTGTCCCTCATGAGCGCCACCTGCAGGAACACATAATTACTATTTACTTACAGCTAATGACAGGTCTGCAAGGAATCACCTTAAATACAGGAATCATCTCACGGGAGAATAAACCACCTACAGGAACCGCGTGTCACCTGGGGACTACGGGTTACCTAGAGTCACTTATAGGATGCAGGAGTTTCCTGAATCAACTATGAGTTATCTAAAGTCATTGTAAATTTCTGGTAGGATCCAGGAGTCACCTGTCAGATCCGTGAGACACATCAAGGAAAAAATATTATTACCTACAAGAGCTAATATTCACCTGTAGGAACTACAAGTCACCTGAGGACACTCAAAGAAGCTGCGAGTCTCTTACGAGTGTGTGAACGTGTCAGAGTGTGAGGCATGTGCAGTATTTAACGTGTGTGTGCCAGTATTACCTTTGCCCTTGTGTTTCTTCAGTTTCTGCTCGCTGAGTTTATCGAGCGGCAGCTCGTTCAGGTCCAGGCTGTACAGGTTCCGGGCCAGTACCTTGGTCAGGGTCTCCATGGTGAGGGACCACTCCGTGACCAGTTCCTCCCAGCAGGTGAGAGAGGAGAGCACGGAGAGCAGCTCGTCCCACAGGTCCCGAGAGATAAAGACGTTCAGGTTCCCTTTAATCCACGCCACAATCAGAGTCTGGGCACCGACATGGGGCACAGAACACACATCTCACTTATTATTATAAAAATAGACCAAACGTATTTCCATGACCTACTACGATGTGTGCGCGCTCGTGTGCGTGTGTGTGTGTGTGTGTGTTCACCTGAAAAATGGCTCCTGCTAATCGGCCGGACAACGTGTTACTCTTTTTCCCCTGGGGCATGATGGAAGGAGGCCTCTTCATCACACACTCCGTCACCCTCAGCAGCACCAGCAGGATCTGCTCCCTGACACACACACACACAAACTGTGAAATAAAACTCATTAAAGGTTTTCTAACTTTCCTTTCCTGAGTGTTCTATACAACTGTCGCTACGGTAACCGATCAGAGGAAGTTCTCGGACTGTTCAGTTGAACACAATGGTACAATAATTACTGATAAACGTTTTACTTGTAATGTACATAAACGTGTGAGTTTTGGCACTGAAAATAAATCACTGTAGACGTTACCGTTGAATTCATTATTTTATTCAGTCAAAAATCTTTTTGTGTGTGTGTGTGAGAGAGAAATAACTGTTACCAACTCACTGTGATCATTTTCCTATAACAGCATATGTTGTATTCCTCTTACACCACAGAAACCTCACCAATTATTACAATCTCTTACTTATTAAATAATATACTGCTTTTATCCGTTTCTATAAATTTAAATTTAATATTTCATGAACTATAGGTTATATATGTTACAAAGTGCTGACCCAGGAAACTTCTGTCACACTATACAGGTTTCTCCTTACAGAAAACGCCACCGTATCAATATTTCATGACCCGTTATCCATCAGTGAGGTGTCCCCTGTACACGGTCCTGTGGATGAGCTGTTACTATAGAAACACTAACCAGTCAGAGCGAGAGTACGGCTGCGACTAGCGACTATTTTGATTATCGATGAATCTATGGGTTATTGAAACAGTTAATCCGATTACAGAATTTTTCTTATTTAGCCATCAGCTTTTACATTTAGCGTGAGGCTGTTTATTACCCGACATTGAAGATAATAAAGATGAAAACTTCATTACAACATACATGTCTTTTAATGAACATTCCTGATGATATCTAAAACCAAGGAAAAGCAAATTAGCAGCTATTAAAGAGAGAGAGAGAGAGAGAGAGAGAGAGAGAGAGAGAGAGAACGTTTGCAGCGCTGAAAAGTAGTGCGTGTGTGAATTTCACTTTAAAAAGTTAATTGAGGAGAATTGGAAACACACACACACACACACACACATTCACGTATAATCCCACTTAACCGACTCTTACACACTTCACTCCAGTAAGCGTTCACGGTTCGCGCGAGATGAGAATCGAGCTTGATGAGCTTCATGGACGATCCGACAATTAAATTCGCTGTCAATTGATCCGATTATTGATTTTAGTTAATAACGTTGATTAATTGTTGCACTTCAGTCGAAAGCATTAATATAAACCTGCACTGCTGTCAGAACCGCTGTTACAGAGAATTAATCAACACCTTCTGACCAAATCACTGTGTAAAACCTGTCAGGTGTGTGTGTGTGTGTGTGTGATTGCTGTACCATGTTTTCTGGTCCATGTTCTGGTGCATGACGAGGCTGCGGTAGATGTTGAGGACGCGCTTGGACATGTCGATCTGTTCCTCCAGCAGCGGCTTCAGCTCGTTAGCCGGCTCTAACAGGAACACGTTGGAGGAGTTGATGATGAAAACCTGCGAGGAAACGACGAGACCGGAGGAATGAAAGATGACTTGTAGATATATAAAATTTAACGGGTGCGTGTGTGCGCGCGTTTATGTACCTGTAGAGTGGACTGAACTCCTGCATGTACGCAGTATTCCAGCATCTCACTGTCCTTCATCACTCTCTCCTACACACACACACACACACACACACACACACACACAGTAAAGCACACATTCTCTATAATCCAGGATGATTATTAACAGATCATGTCTCAATCTGATAGATAGTGTTACTGAAGATGTTAAGTTCTCATGGTGACCTCATGGTGGTTCTCCGGGCCCTGTCCCAGAACCGGGTCCTGCGGATCGAGATAGCGCTCGTCCTCGTCTGGTTCCGCCATAAAAGGAGGCTTTTCCTCCTGAGTGATCCACTCCTGATAGACACGCACCACCTTGCGCATCGCTGCCGCCTCACACATCGGCAACAGGAACGCCTGGATACACACAGAGAACCAGTTTATGGAGTTTGGTGGGCGTGGCTAAACACAAGCCAGACGTGAACGTGCTTGGTCATCAACATCTGATTGAATTCAATCGTTCGTTTCATTCATAACGACGCAGTAGATTTGATTGCTCAAACGGAAACTCCTCGGGTTACCTGTCTGAAGATCTCCGTGATGAAGTTGACGTTGGTCCTGGAGGAATACAGGACGTTCTTCACCACCTCTACGGCACTGAGGTTCTCTCCATCCATGCTGCAGAGACTGGACGAGCTCGGTTCTCTCTCTGTCAGAGTGCTGGTGTTGGAGTGAGACTGCTCGGGTTCTCCTCCTCCATCCAGAGCTGCAGCTCGAGGACAAACTTCTTCTGAACGCATGGCCAGACCAGCGGCGGCTCTCTGGCACGCACACACACACACACACACACACACAGATGGAATATTCGTGTTCATTCAATTCAAGGAATAAATCAATCCTGACAGGTTACAACTCTTGACTCAATCCAATGTGTTTTGTCACAAGGAGTTACATTTTACAGGTGACTTAGTTCAATAACAACTGGTTAGAAATTTATTTCATGCATCCTGAGACCTAAAACTGTTTAATAAAGACACGGAACTATATGTGGGTGTGTGTGTGTGTGTGTAAATAGTCTGCCTATTTCCTCCACATGTATCACATCACATTAACTTCCACCTTTCAATCATTGCAGAACTAGTTGTTAGGACATTACGTGTGCATGTGTGTGTGTGCGTTTTTGCCTACTTCCTACGGAACCCTTGCACTTCCTCTATACAACAAGCACTCACATTACGTTCCACCCTGGTTACCTGGATGTTCTTGGGCACAATCTCGCCCTCCACCCCTGGGATGTTCGTCGCCGTGTTCGATTTGGGTTCCAGCCAGAAGGACACGAGCCAGCGTATGAAGATGACCCGAGCGTTCAGGAAGCTCTCTTTAGTGCAGTACAGAGCCTCGTTAGTGTCAGGGTCCCTTTTCACAACCACGTAACATGGCTTCGGCCTCATCGGGGGAATTTCTGCAGACACGGGGAAGAAACAAGTGTGTAAACGAGTAAATAAAAATGATAGAGAAAGCGAAGCAGTTCAGGTCGGGCTGCTTACCCAGGATGGGGGCATACAAGCTGGTCTCTTTGGAGAAGTTTGGGAAGATGTGAGGAAGATAAAACTTCTTAAAGTTGGCGAAGAGAAAAGCGAAACCCTTCTCATGGTTCTCTCTACACCGCCACTCCAAACTCTTCGCCTGACATACACACACAAATCTCAGGTGAATTTCTTTGATCGGGTGTGTGACATTTACAGTACATTGATCTACAAACGTAATCGCACGAGAAAATCAAACGCTCCTCTGTAGTTTCATTCGTGGTACACATTAGTATTAGAAATGCAATGCCTGGCCAAAAAAAAAAGCTGCGCACACTAAGATTTCATTCAATCAGCTTTGGCTTTGATTGTAGCACACAATGTGGGGTCCAGTTCATGTGTGAAAACTATTCCTCATGCTCCCAGAACCACTTTTTCATAATTTAAGTCCTGAAATATGGCCGTTCCATTAGGGTAGAAAAACTCCAAAGGTGTGATAACCTGGTCATCCAGTAAACTCAGATCATCAGCTGACTTCATTTTATTGCATAACGTAATGTTCCTGAACCTGACCAACTGAAGCAACCACGAACCTTAACACTGCGTTCAGAGGCTTGTACAGTGGATACACTTCCCTTCTCACCCTGACGCACCCACAGCTCTAGAATAGGGTCAATCTGGATACATTAGACCACATGACCTTTTTCCATCGCTCCGAAATCCAATCGTTATGCTCTCTAGCAAACTGAAGCCTTTTTTCTGATGAGTCTCACTAACAAGTGGTTTTCTTAGGGACACACGGCTGTTTAGGCCCTATTCTCGTAATCTACAAAGATTTTTTTTTCTGACCACATTTCTTTCACAAAGTTGACAGTTCAGCAACGTCCTTCCAGGTTTTGATATACTGAAAGTGTCTCCCTTTTCTTCTTGATGCCGTCCTTGCTAACATTCTTGGAACCCATGGTGCTATGTCTTTACTAAATCTCGCAAAAAAAACAAAACAAAAAAAAAACTGCTTTGTATTGGAGGCAACTTTCTTGCAAAATTTTAATTCTTAAGTTGAAAATATCTGAAATGGTGTGTTGGCATGCCGAGGTACCAGCATACCTGTTGTCTTCGCTTGGTGCAGCCGAATTATTTGACCCTTCTGAAATTTTTATTTTTATTTATTTTTGGGCCAGACAGAGTATAAAAGACAATTTGTATGTGGTGATATTTTAAAAAGTTGCCAGGAGTCATGTTCCACGTCTGTGTCTCAAATCTTAGACTTTAACAATCTAGAACAGTAATCTGTTAATGCTTGGATTAGATTAGGTAACACACTTCTGAATTTTCATGACAACAATCATGATGACGGCAGAAAAGTTTTTAATAAAGAGACTGAGCTCATCAGTGTGGTTAACATTTAACCAAAGAACCTGATGGACAGAGAAGGTGTAACTTCCCTGATGGAGTGTTAGAGTTCTCGGTCAGATCTGGGCGTGTCTCTGTCCCAGGTCCTTGGCTTTCTCCGTGTTTCTCTCGGTGATCTGTGTGTCCGACCGACTATTAACTTTAGTGCAGTGGAAAAGGACAGATCAACTTCTCACATACTGTACACACACACAGACACACACCTGGTTGACCATGTATTTCAGTAAGGCCTCCAGGAAGTAGCCGGTCAGATCCTCCTGAGCTTTATCTCCAGACTGGGGCAGAACCAACGGGCTGATCTCCTCAGGAGTCACCTGGGCTGTATATACAAACACGTTTTGATTTTACTAATTCACAACGCACCTTTAAACGATGTCCTACAACAGCATGTTTCATTGCGTTCCTACAAATACAGACAGCCAAAAAATATGTATACACACTTCAGGAAAAGGAAGAACAAAATTTATTGCTATGTGTTATAATATGATATACATTATAATATTATGACACTAATATGATAATACTATTTTTAATTTTTCCGAAGAGTGCATCTGTATATATGGGTGGAGTCACACACCATATGTGGTGTTAGCCTAGCTGACCCCGCCCTTCTTTCCCCTGCCTGTTTATTAAGTGATCTGACACGTTACTCCGCCCACACCTCAAAATAAATAAATAAAATAAATAAATAAATTGAAAAAAAAAAAAGCCTGACTCTTCAAATCCAGGTTCTTATAGAACATACATAGTATACAGTATTTTCCAGGGAGAGAAAGATGATGATGGAGAGACACACCCTCGTGCAGGACGAGTGTGGGGTTGATGATGCTGTCCAGGGTGCTCGGTGTGTGTTCACACGGAGGAGCCGGGAATCCCGGGATCAGACAGGCGAATATCCACAGCTGCTCTCTCAAAGCGTTATACTGCAGAGCCTGGAGCCAGAGCAGGAAGAGACGCACGCCCTCTCTACGGATCTACACACACACACAAGATCAAGAGAGTCATATCTACACATATACATAAGCGAAAGTCAGGAGTTATGTCTAGTAATAACCAGAGCATTACACAGAAACAACAGTGTGTGCGATGTCCATGTGACGCAGCTTTGTTTATTAATTTGTCACAATATCAGTTCCATCATGATTTTCGATACTTTTCTCTACTTCCTCTTAAAGCGAGACGAACTAGACTTCTGTGGTTGAAATAATGTCTTAATTATGGTTTGTTTAAATGTAGTTTTGTGAAACTCAGTCCTGATTCAATAAATGATTTTCGACAAAAGAGGCTTTCTGAGACTAAATGCCTATACTGTACTTATTCAGTCTTCTTCTAATTGTGCCGTCATGGACTGTAAGATTTAACATGCTCAGTGAGGCCTCTCACGTCTTGTTGTTTTTTTTTGTATTTCTCTGAGCATTGTAGAGATTGACAGTTGTCTTGAATGCTTCCTACATGTAAATAAAATCTCTCATGTAGAATGCTGAACTAATTTGGAAATGGATTTATAGCCTATTCCAGATTTATGTGCAGCAACAGTTGCTTCTGCAAACCCACTGCTTCTATGTATTCCCTCTTCTTATAAGTTGTTGTTCATCTGAAGATGTATTTAATTAAAACTAAGACCTGTTACGATCAGAGGATTTTTATCGTCATGTTTTCAGACAAAAGAGGGAGTACTAACATTTGTACACGACAAAATCTTTTTACATTCATATATATACACACACACAGTATATTGTTTTATTTTGAGTTGCCTTGTCACTGCAGCTATCCCTTCAACTAACGTCTCTGAATAAAACAACGCTCTCATATTACGTTCATACTACGTTATGAACTCATTGAGCAGAGGCAGGGGTAGCTCTACTGATCGCAAGGTTCCAGGTTCAAACCTCAGCACCACCAAGTTGCCACTTTTGGGCCCTTGAGTCTTATCGCTCAACTGCTCAGATGTAAAATGTATGTCGCTCCAGATAAGGGCGTCTGCCAAATGCCGTAAATGTAAACGATCCACCTGATCACACTGAGGTTTACAAAGTGAGGCTGAAAAGTTTTAAATCACAATGCTTTTCCATTCAATTCAATTTTATTTGTATAGCGCTTTTAACAATTGTCATTGTAAAGCAGCTTTACACAATTAAAAGAATTTATTGTGAAATTGTGAAATCTGACTGGTTAGAAGGTGTGTGTTATTTCTGTATAATAACAATCACATGAACGACGAGTTCCCATAGTAACAGCTCATTGTCGTGTCGACGGTGAACCGTTAAAATGTGTGACGAGAAGTTCATTAATAAATTACAAAGTAATAAATTACAAATACAAAGTAATCGCTGTGGAACAACAGACTGTGGTGTAAACATTAATAATCAATAATTCATTTTGAAATATTGTTTAAATAAATAAGTCAATTAAAAAATAAAAATAAATACAAATATTTTCAAATTTAATTCAATTAGATGTTACAGGTTTTTTTTCCTTTTTAATATCCAATTCACCATTTTTTTTTTTGCTTACGCTGGATATCAGATCAATCAGATTTCTAATCAAAATTACTTCATTACAGTACTACACACTACTACAGTCTAAATTAATGAATGAATGATGTTTAATACAGATGACAGTAAGAGTGAGGAAGTGAGCTGCACCTTCAGGGAGTTTCCAGTGTGCAGCAGTTTCTTCAGTATGAGACCTGTGTACATACAGAACGCACTATAAATATATTACACACACACTCACACACACACACACCCACACAAAAACATTAACAGAAGAAGTGTTAGAGTTCTCGGTCAGATCTGGGCGTGTCTCTGACCCAGGTCCTTGGCTTTCTCTGTGTTTCTCTCGGTGATCTGTGTGTCCGACTGACTATTGAATTTAGTGCAGTGGAAAAGGACAGAACACCCTCTCTCTCACACACACACACACACACACACACACACACACACACACCACTAACTCAGAGATTTCTATCCTTACGAAAAGTAGAATTCTGAAAGATCATTTCCAACTCTTTTATTTAATTTAATGTTGAAGGTCTAAACAGGAATAAAGTCAGAGAGAGAAAGAGAGAGCGAGAGAGAGAGAGAGAGAGAGAGAGAGAGAGTGAAGCCTTTTACAGACACGGGATCTCCAACATTTCAGGCTTCTGATAAAGTGACAGCGTTCTGCCAGATTCTACACTACATCAACTGATGTGTGTTACAACCCAGGGTTGCCAGATCACACTGACAAATCCCACACAGGCAGTGCTGAAACCCCGCCTACTCTCTGATTAAAAATATATAGAAAGTTATTTAAGAATCTGTGGTAAAAAACATCAACTCAATTAAATCGAGAGAGACAGAGGCAGAGACACAGAGAGAGACAGAGAGAGAGAGACAGAGAGACAGAGGCAGAGGCAGAGACAGACTCCTCACCAATGCTGTGAAACTGCCAGCGCTCGTGAATCCGTTCCGGCAACAACTGCAGTATTTTCTGTTTAAAAAAAGACACACAAAAATATGTACTTTCTAAATTAGATTGTGCCTGCAAGTATCTAATTATCCAACACACACACGCACACACACACACACACACGCGCGCACGCACACAAACACACAAACACACGCACGCACACAAACACACGCACGCACACAAACACACGCACGCACACAAACACACGCACGCACACAAACACACGCGCGCACACAAACACACGCGCACACACAAACACACGCGCACACACACGCACGCACACACGCACACCTGTGTTTATAAATGTCTGGAACTTTAGGTAGAAACCAGACCACTGAGTTCCTCCTCACTCTGCTTAAGGGAAGAACTTGCTCTGAGTGTGTGTGTGTGTGTGTGTGTGTGTGTGTGTGTGTGTGTGTGTGCATTTTTTTTACCTCAAATATGAACAGAATGGAGTCGAGCTCTTCCCTCAGTGATTTATGGCCTGAGCAGAGAACAGAGGCACGATTCAGAAACTGATCGATTAAACAATGAGACTCATGAACAAACACTCTTAAATAAATACTTATTAAATATGTGTGCAAACTGGTGACTTTAGAACGTGTGTGTGTGCGTGTGTGTGTGTGTGTGTGTGTGTGTGTGTGTGTGTGTGTGTGTGTACCTTTCTGTTTCAGGTTCGCTTCAATACTGACAAAGTTCTCGAAGAAGACATAATAGATGTGAGAGTAATTCTGGTCAAAGAAGTGTTTCAGCTCAGCCGACTCAGCGTTTTCTACAAAAACACACACACACACACACAATAAATAAATAAACAAACACACATTATAATAATGTTATACATAAATATATATTTTACATTAATTTATATTTCCTAAACAAATATACATGCACCATACAGCTACAACAATAAAACTAATTTAAATGTTTTACACACACACACGCACACACACGCACACACACGCACACACACGCACACACACAGGAATCAGACACTACACTCTGTTCACTCATTAGCACTTAGTAGACAAACAGGAACTTGCATCATCACCCTTGAGATTTTCTCATCAAGAAAACCAGACACACGTACATGTGTGTGTGTATATACACAAAAACATAATGGCATTTATCTCGGCATTTATCTCTGTAATGCATGCGCCCTGTTGCTCTCTTACAAACACACACACACACACACACACACACACACACACACACACTTATGTAAAATGTTTTGTGTGCATCAGGAAGCCGAGGCACTCAAACAATCTCCCACAATGCTTTGTGTTTCTCGCGCTTCCTGCCCTTATCCCAGAGGAAACGCTCCACGGATCCACCCAGAACCGGAGACCCCCAGAGTCCCTGAGGTTGGACATAACCCCGCCCCCCAGGTCTCATTTAGGCCACAAAGGATCATAAAGTCAATAAAATAACTGAACAGTATCATTCATAAGAACGTATAAAGAGGCACACAGGCCACGCCCACTAGCAGTACAGACACACCCACAAGACACACAGAAGGAGTGATGACATCATGAGTGCCCGGAACACCTGGATTTGGGACACAGCCCATCACACTTTCTCTTACTTTAAATTATTAACTGCACTACGTGTGACTGTCTGACTCCATTTTCGGTCATCTGTGCATAAGTTTGTGCACCCCAAAACTATCGCTTTATGTTATCTTGATTTATCTACAGCTTTCACACTCATCTTAAAACAGTTCAAATACCTTTTCTCTTGTAATTCTACACACAATAATCCACAATGACCAAAAAAAAGAAGGTTTGGTGCATTTTGTTACTTTATTAAAAAAAATTAAGACTAAAACATCCCATTTATGTAAGCATTCAGACCGTTTGTTATGGCACTTGAAGTTGTGCCATGGTGCATCCTGCTCCTATCATTGGCATTGAGATGCATCTATTGCTTGACTGGACTCCAGCTATGCCTAGCTGCCTTCATTATACATAATTAGGAAAGGCAGAAACCTGTTGACATAAGGTGTGACCGTAAATAGAGCATCTCAGACCGAAAACAAAGCCATGAGAGGTTGAGAGGATTGACTGTACACCTGCGAGACAGAATTGTGTCAAGACACAGATCTCAAGAAGGGGATAAGAAACTTTTTGCAGCATTGAAAGCACCCAAGAGTATAAAAGCTTCCATCATTCTCAAACGCAAGAGATTTGGGACAACCAACAGTCTACACAGATCTGGCCACGTAGGCAGACTGAGTGATCAGGGATGAAGCGCTTCGGTCAGAGAGGGAGCCAAGAACCCAAGAGTCAGAATAAATGTGATCCTGTGATCCCCTTATTGAGATGAGAGAGCCTTACAAAAAGAAAACCGTGACTGCAGAACTCCACTTCACAAACAGACACAAGCCATTCCTCACTAAAAGTCCGCTGGGAGTTTTCCAAAAAGCACCTGAATGACTCTCAGGCCATGAGAAACAAAATCCTCCGTCCTCTTGAGACACAAAGACTGAGCTATTTGGAATGAGGAAATTAGCCACTGCGCATCACCTTATTAAAACCATACCTATAGTAAAACACGGTGCTGAAGCATCATGTGGAAAACTTGAAAACATTCCGTCTGCACTGTAACATTAAAATTCTAATTAAAATAAGAATCCTAGATTAACGCCAAAATGCCTTAACAGCATGGGAAACAGCATGCTGTGCATTATTAGAAATAATAAGATTTATTTTGATCATGACATAACTTGGAGAAATGCATATTTCTGACCCTGGCTCTTCAATAACCTTCTGGACTATGAATGGTCAGAAACTGATTAATTCTCTATAACAGCAGCTCT
The DNA here is from genome assembly GCA_003987875.1 of Clarias batrachus. NCBI lineage: Eukaryota > Metazoa > Chordata > Actinopteri > Siluriformes > Clariidae > Clarias > Clarias batrachus. Next base: position 16,845 of record QMIH01000748.1, read on the forward strand.
AACAGAAGCACAGGTTTACATTAATATGAGACATGAACAGCACACGTTCTGCAGACATGGACATGTTCTGTACGGAGATGTTTCTGTATTTGTATGGAAGGAGTGTCCAGGGTGAGCACTGTGTAACACTTAGAGGTAAAGCTGAAAAGCCTTTGTGTTGTAAGAGTCGTGATGGTACAGGAAACTAATCTGTCATCATTACACCACCTCGTCACTCTTGAAGATCTAACAGTCAGAGTGTCCGGTGGTCAGTCTGAGTGTCCGGTGGTCTAACAGTCAGAGTGTCCGGTGGTCTAACAGTCAGAGTGTCCGGTGGTCTAACAGTCAGAGTGTCCGGTGGTCTAACAGTCAGAGTGTCCGGTGGTCTAACAGTCAGAGTGTCCGGTGGTCTAACAGTCAGAGTGTCCGGTGGTCTAACAGTCAGAGTGTCCGGTGGTCTAACAGTCAGAGTGTCCGGTGGTCTAACAGTCAGAGTGTCCGGTGGTCTAACAGT
>QMIH01000748.1:34433-56078 GCA_003987875.1 Clarias batrachus
ATATATGCAGTAAAATTCAAATAATATTTCTAATATTTTTAATAATAATAAAAAACTCCACAAACCCAGAGCTGAAGGTACAAGGGCAGCGGAACTACTATGCCACTGCACCATCTTCATTTTTTACCTTTACATTTAATATGATCTAAAACTCTGCTGTGTACCTATTCTGTATCATGTACTCTATGGTATTTATTTGTTTCTACTGTATATTAGTTAGTTAGTTAGTTAGTTAGTTAGTTACAGTGCTGTGAAAAAGTATTTGCTTTATTGATTTTTTATTTTTGTGACTCCAGACTGGTAGTCAAATACGCTTTTCCTCATCCTTTTCTTTAGATCACGGCATGATGTGAGATCTTTTATCATGCTTCACTTTGTCAGACAGGTTCTGTTTAAGTGATTTCTTGATTCAACAGGTCTGACAGTAATTAGACCTGTTTGTGGAAAGTGAAATTTAACTCAGTTTTATCTAAAATGTACTTAATCACAGATCCTTCATTATTAAGCAAGGGGGCAATTACCTTTTTTACATAGGGCCAGACAGTTTTTTTTTTTAAATCAGGAAGAGGCAAATACTTTTATTAGGTAGAAATAACTTTAATTAGGTAGTTAGTTATACACATAAATATTTCATGTGAAGTTATTTTTTAAAAAGCTTTTAATTTGTATTCAATAGTTTCTGTTTTAGACATGTACAGTAAAACAGCTTCAGTAACATTTAATTCAAGAAAGAGTTTTCAGAACATCTCAGCGAGATGTTCCTCTGCAGAACCTTTCGAAGTTCCACACAGAATCTCTTTAAGAAGCTGGAACCCTTAATTATCTGACAAACATTTTTATGACTTGACTCATACTGTACACTCTGTTAGATTACAGATTAGGGAGACTTCACTTCACACACAACTCGGAGTTCAGCGGTGTTCAGCTGATATTCCGGTGCCGCTCCTATGGTGTGGGTGTCTTCGGGACAGTGAGACAGAGGGGGTCCTGTCTGTCTCACTTCACTCCAGTGTCCCTCTGAGCCCTGTGTCTGCCCTACCCATAGAGACCCAGCAGGGACATGTCTCCGTCTGAGCTCGTACTCCAGCGCTGCTTGTTCAGCAGCCGAGTCGATGTGCAGGATCCCGGCCCTGTTGCCATGGTTACAGTACTCCAGAGCGCTCTCCCAGCTCATACCCACATCACTCACATGGACAGATGCTGATAGATATGAAAAGTAGGTTGAGTTCAGAGTTTAAAGTGATATCAGTGAGACATGAAATACGGATGTTTGCACAGCTTGACGTCAGGACTTACTCTGGTAGCAAAGCGGGAAGTACTGATGAGTGCATGGGCTTGATACCCATTTCCTTTGGAACAGCACCGTACAGTTGTCCAGGCGTTGAGGATTGTTCCCACCCCAATCTCTGTAGGCAGAGCGTCCTCCGTCAGACCACTCCCAGTCGTCCCACAGGAGGCCGATCCAGAACGCTGTGCTGCTCTTTAACCCTTCTCTTTGCACATCTGTGTTTTGCTGCTGGTCTGCGACGCTGACCAGGTCCACGTAGTTCCTCCTACAGTATCGCTGAGCCTCGTACCAGGTCAGATTCTCAGAGATTAAATGATAACTAATTTTGCCCTGATGAGCACCTGTGAAGATTAAATGGTAGATACAGATGATTAAAGGACATCAGTTAGTGAATTCAATTTAGATTGTTAGCAGTTGTCTGATCTGGTCTTTACCTCCTTTGTAGCACATAAAGTTTCTTGTCTGCCGGCAGTGCAGACTTTCCCATGTTCCATCTCCAGGCTTCATGGCAGCACAGCAGTCTGATTCTCCACACATCCCTTTAAGATTGCTGAACCTCACATCATCGCCGTTAGACCATTTCTCACCGGGCTGACTGCGATAGAGCCCGATGTACCAGCCAGTGAAACTTTCAGACGCGGACATGTTTTTCAGGACCTCGTTGTCCTCGTCAGTGTACACCGTGGCGAGGTCAGTGTAGTTCGATCTGCAGGCTGCCCGAGCCGCAATGTAGTTCAAACCTCTGTGTCTCATCACATGGAATGTCGTGAGATGGCGCAGGACTGAAGGTGAAAAAGCTGAGGGAGAAAATACAGTATTACTGTGAATGGAGCAGCAGAATACAGAATCATCTTTATGGTTAGGAATCCAGCTAGTATGTTTTCCTGGTTGTGAAAAATGTCAGGCAAATTAGTAGATGACAATGCAAACATAAGAGTTTCACTAAGAATGTTTGTTCTACATCAACATTCTACATCAAATATATGCTAATATTAGCAAGTAATGTAGCTCTAATCTTACACTCGTGGACATAAATCAATATCTTTTGTTCTTTAAAATGTAATTTGTTAAGTTTTGATAAACAAGAGAGAGTTAAAAATATTTTTAAAAGGTTAAATTTCTATCTTTCGATGTAATACAGTTTTACAAATCACTAATTAAGAGACGATTTTTACCTGAAAACAGGACAAACAGGATTGTAACAGTTGTCATGGTGATCCCAGTCCTGTTTCGGTGTAATTTACTAATTTACTAATTAATCAAAACTAAATCAGAAAGCAGAACGTCATCAGGTCTGGAGATGCTCAGGTGCTCCTTATAATGCAAAGCTCACCTTGAAATGAGAAACCTTTAAAATGTTTCTTCGAGCCTGTGTGTTCGAGCCAGACGCGGAATAATACACTCAATTAAACAAATAAAGGACAAAGAAGAACAAGAGAATGGCTGTTGGGTTACTGCGGTATGATGGTCCGAGGTGTGACGTGATATAAACTCACTGGATTGATGATTAATGATTCACCCTACTATCATCTGTAAACTCTTGATCATTTTCCTATTACACGGCTACCTTTGTTTGAGATGGAAAGTTTTTTTTTTTTTTTAACTGTGACAGAAAAAGCATGAGCGATTCAGAGAAAAAAAAAACTTATCTTCTTATGTGTACTGTATGCAAATCAGTGTGCTTGTTTAACCCAATGAACCAACCTGGACACACACAAATACATTCTGTTCATCTGAAAACTCCTCTCTCTCTCTCTCTCTCTCTCTCTCTCTCTCTCTCTAGGCATGATGTTTTTCTTATTATTTTTTTTCTATTATGCATATATGGGTGTCTACCACATGTTGTGTCAAAAAAATGAACATTAAAAAAGACATTTAAGGAAACTGTCATAATTACAATTCAAGGAGTTATTATTGTCAATATTGCGAGTGGAAGGAAAGATTATGAAGATTAATTTAATTAAAAAAGTAAAAAAGCAAACAGCTCAGCTTTGCTTGATGGTTTGTGACCATCCATCTTCCTCTTCATGACATTACAGAAGTTTTCTGGAGTAAATTGCAGTGGTCAATAATAATTTAGGAACATATGCACATGAAAGAGTTGCAAACATTATCTTTTTTAATGTAATAATTTCCTTATAATTTGCAATATATTGTTCCCTGACCAGTCTACTATTCATGTCTTCTGGTCAGATGGCAGCATTTTTTCCAGTCCATATAAAAAGCAGTCCATATGTTTTCGTAGACTGCAGATATCACACTGAACTGTGCAGGTGACAGTAAAAGTCACAAGCCCTGGAGACCTTAAGCTGGTGTGGGCACTGAAATTCTGATTTCTGAAGGCTGAAGATCTATTAGAAAAGAGCCCTTGTTCTGTAGATTATTGTAGGCCTGCTGTGCTTGGCTTTGGCGGTCTGCAAGGGAATGTCTCACAGGCACAGCCATTGTCTCCCAGCAGCACACCAGAGAATGAAAATCTAATTCTTGTAACTACATAACTAACAGAGTAAAATCTTTGGCACACTCATGATGTCCAAAATGCGAGGATCTCTGGCATGTTGTACATACACAGAATACATCTCCATGGGTTTAATTCAGCCAATCACGGTAAAAAAAATTAGCCAATCAGATAAATTACTGGAAATCCCATCTTAATCCCTTATCTTTATTTCAATTTTTTTTACGACATCCCCAGACGTCAAGAACAACATTTACAAATATTTATTGAAAAGTCATACATTATAAATCTAGAATTCCACACTGCAATTTCTCAAAAACACTGAAAAAGAAAATGAAATGAAAATTAGTTTTAATTTTAGATGTATCTTCTGTTAGCTTTATTCGGACAGAACTAAACATAACTTACAGATTGTAAAGCAGTCATAGTAAAGTACATAATTCTTAAACCAAGTTAATAACCTCCCCTTGCGCAGTATCACGTTAGCATAAGCGGTTGGTTTTAGACAACAAATAAGCTTCACATTTTTTTCAGGAAAGTCGCTAAACTACATTTGCTAATAAACATTTAGTCATCATTTGATATCTTACATCAGCATCACCATAGCTTGCTGTAGAGTGCATTAGTGTAGCGTGCATATATATTGTATAGATTATACATATACATTTAAATATCTAATAATATAATATTTAATCCATTATTCATAATTCATATTTAACACATCTCTGGAACAATTGACACAAATTGGAGCAAATCAAATTTAAAATTAACCTTGTTATTCAAGTGTTAAACCGGCTCGGCTGAAGTGGTAAGATGGCGTCACGGGGATGATTTGGCCCACACACATGTGCAGCCCACAGCGACTCTCTGGAACTTTACAGTAAAGCACTTCCTGTTCCTCTGGTCCTGCGTGAGCACCAGCATGTTGCTGTATATCGGCACTGAGTTCAGCTCCGCGTGAAGAGGCCTGTTAGGATACGTGCAGTGATGAGACTGACACCTGGCCTCGAAAATCACACCAGGGATCGTGTTGGCACCGTGGTGAGGGCTGGAAGCAACACAAGATCATGAAAAAACATACCGGTTCATCACTGTGCTCTTAATCATGATGTGTGATTTAAACCTCAGTCCATGTTCTAAATTCTGTCAGATGTTAAGATGTTGAATAATTCTCTGTAACTGCAGTTATTGATATTAGTGCATGTTTATACTAATGCGCTTGTTCTAATAGATTATGATTTCTACAGTAACAGCTCACTCCACGTATCTCTTATCTTAGAAATGTTTACATGATATTTATGGAATAAGACTCCATTTTGTAACACTCACACACAACTCAGTGTCGCAGAGGGCTTGGAGCCCATCCCAGGAGACCAGGGCATGAGGCGTGGTACACCCTGGACGGGGTGTCAATGCATCGCAGGGCACTCAAACATACACACACTCACACACAACAGGCAATTTGGGAATGCCAATTAGCCTAATTTGCATGTGTTTGAACTGTGAAAAGAAACAGGAGTACCTAAACGAAACCCACCAACATGCAAACTCCATGCACACCGCCCCAAGACGGGATTTGGACCCTGAACGCAGAGTGACAGTGCTAACCACTAAGCCACCGTGCCTCCACACTTTGTAACAGGCAGAGGAAAAGCGAGATCCAGATGCTAAAGCTAACCAATTTTTGTTAGTAGTACTTGAAGAGGGAGTAAAGCGTTCATAAAGGTATTCAAATTGAAAATTCTAAATTTATTTGTCACATATGCAACCATACAAAGTATGAAATGCAGTGAAATGCTTAGTTGGAGCAGTCAAGATGGCAGCTGACCTCACCGGTGCCATCTTACATAGAGTTATTATTAATAGTAAAAGGGCAGTAACACAACAGGCTTGGAGTTGCAACTGCATCATGAAGAGCAAACAGGCAAAAACATTATTATTATTATTATTATTATTATTATTATTATTATTATTATTATTATTATTATTATTTAAATTATTATTATTATTAAAATTATTATGATGGTTATGATGATGATGATGATTATTATTTAAATTATTATTATTATGATTATTATTATTAGTAGTAGTAGTAGTAGTAGGAGTAGTATAGTATTAGCAGTGTAAGTGAAGTTACTCACATCCAGTTCCAGACAGACAGCGAGCGGTTGTTGATGTTGCCGTTTCGTTCCATCGTCCCTGACTCCCCAGTGTGGAGTTGTTTCGGGATCACCAGGCCGATGTCACAGATCCTCTTGTGTTCAAATGAGGCTTGTGTGAGACTCAGCATCAGAAACCCACACCAGAACCCAACCTGTGTGAAAAGATGTTTGGATTGAGGCAGACCCTGTGGAAGATCCACTAAACTCATGTCCAGTACATTATGTTTATAATTAACATTTAACACCATTAATATACACAATGCTATTATCAGGAGAACACTTTCAGTGTAGCTAAGCAGCCATTCACAAGAACATAATTAATAATTAAAAGTTAATAATTAACTTCTAAACTATCTTATAACCTTTAAACTACATTATAAACTCATTAAATGTAATTTGTATATGCAAATTAGTACCTGTATTGTCCTAGTTTCAGGATGATGCATAAGGCTTGATGTTATATATATATATATATATATATATATAGATGTTTTTTTGCTTATCGATTCTATTTCGTTATCAGTTTATCATTTTTTCTGATCCACTAGATCTTACTGACTTGAACATAGAGAGCGTTATAGAAGTACCTTCTTATCACTATTAGAATTCCTCATTAGCGTACTCACCATCTGTTTTAAACTCATCGTTACTTCTTCTCAGCCGACTTTCTGAAATCCCGGAGCTTCTCAGGTTTGCTCTGCCTCTATATATACTTGAAAGCAATAAGCACGTACAGTCGATTTATCAGATAACGTGCGCTATCTCTGACCTGAATTGCGTTATCAGATCATTTAATAGGTACGGGGGAGTTGACATCACACAAAATTAGGCTACCTTTTTCACTCCTTTGAAGAATGGAATAAAAAAAACAAAGTTGTCACGCAAATGAAAAACGTTCAACGTAAGCTTATTAAGCAGTGGATGGCATGTTCGGAGAGTTTGAACAGAACCCTGGTGTGTTTTTCTAACACGGCGATGAAACTCTGGTGCCAAACGAAACCAATAGACATTCTTCTGAATACGGTTCTGAACTGGTTCTAATCGAGCCCTGATTGTTTCATTAGGACCGAATTTGACTGCAGTGGGAAAGTGATTCAAATCTCGGTGAACGGAACAGAACGGAACACATCGTTCCCAGTGAGAAAACGCCCTGAATCAACTCCACTGCAGAAAGTGAATCAATCCAACCGTCTGATCTGTTGAATGCGGTAATGTCATGTGCTCAGGACACTTCCCTGAAAAAAACTGAAAATAAACCCTGTACACACAAAATGTTCCTAAGTATTATTTATTTAATCAAATAATTTACTGAATGCCGGTCCCCTGTTTTTTTTTTTTTTTTTTTACGATTTCCACTGACTCCCCAGTAACACACACACACACACACACACACACACACATACATAGCCCTTAAAGCTCAAAGCATTTTATCCATTATTTGTTTTCCAGTTTTTTTTAAGAAACATGTATAGGGCTCAGGATTGTGTAGTGTAGGGTCATATATCATTTTTTGTCAGCACAAAATAGGCAACATGAGCTGACTTTTAGTTCATTTTAACCGATTATACAAACATGAACAGGCAAAAAAAACAAACAAAAAAACAGGTCATATAGGCAACGAAATATTTTTATGACCAAATAATAAAGGGCTCATTTTACTCAGGCAGTCAATCAGGCTGTCGCTTTTATCATGATGCTCATAAGCCACGCCCCCTAGCAACATCATTAGCATGCTGTTAGCATGTTGCTAACATGATTAGCACGTTGCTAGCATTATGCTAACAAAATTAGCATTTCGCTAGCATTATGCTAATTATATGAGCATGTTGCCAGGATGATGCTAACAACATTAGCATGGCGCTAGCATTATGCTAACTATATTAGCATGTCGCTAATAACATGATTAGAATGTCGCTAACATGATGCTAGAGTGCCTAGCATGTTGCTAGCAAGACGTTTAGCTCATTWGCATSTTGCTAGCATTATGCTAACAATGTTAGCATGTTGCATGCAACATCAGTAGAATGTCGCTAACATGATGTTAGAGTGCTTAGCATGTTGCTACAATGATGTTTAGCTTATTAGCATGTTGCTAGCATTATGCTAACTATATTAGCATGTTGATCGCTACATCAATAGTATGTTGCTAACAGGATGCTGGAGTGCTTAGGAAGTTGCAAGTATGACTCCAAAGTTTTGCCACGGCAAGCACCACTCACATTTTCTTCAGGAAATGTACCTCTCTGGTTATATAATTATAATTATAATATTCTCATTTTAAGAGTTCTTTATTTTTACAATGTCATTCCCATATTCCGATAGTGGTAACATTACTCTTAATAAAAGTAATGATAACTTTTGTTCTGCCTGACATACTCCAAAAACATAATGCACAGTTTTTAGTTTAAGGGCCTTGCTCAAGGGCCTAACAGTGGCAACTTGGTGGTTGTAGGGTTTGAAAATGGGATCTTCTGAACTGTTATGCAATGCCTTAACCATTAAACTACCCCAGCCCCAAATGAAACAAAAGGATCCGTTTCAGTCTGATCTGGACTCCACAAATGTACCAATAAGTGTGCAAGCCCCGTAAAGTGGACTAAGACACAAATGAACACAAAAAATCCAGTGGTCCATGAAGTATTAAAAAGCCAGCCATGAAATAAGTGACCCAGTAAACAAACAACTTAATCAACATCTTCTGACCAATCAAAAGCCAGGAATTAACAGGGCTGTGTTGTAAAGAAGGGGTTGCCAAACTGTCTGTGTCAGCCGAATCCCTTCAACCTAAATGATCTGCATCAGTCCCTGCTGTGATTTTAAGCAGAATAACATAAAGTAAGATTTAGTTGTCACACTTTTTTGTTGTGTTTTTTTTGTGACAGTTATTTACAGGGTCCAGTTCCCACCTTGATGCCCAATTGTATTTGAGCACTTTGAACCGGCGGTGCCGGGGTTCGAACCGGGGACATCCTGGTTGCCCCCTCAGGACCCATTACTGGCTTATAAATATTAACATCTAAAGACTTTAACTGAGTAATTAATAATATTCCATTTTAGTGACCTCTTTCATTTTAGATGCATTTGCATTTTCTTGAGTGTTATTATGCAAAATACACTTTTAGTCATGTTTAGACATTCCTCTGCATCTCCAGTGTGCGTATACAAGCAAAAAAAAAAAAAAAAAAGATGCTGTTTGTCTTTTTCAACATAAATCAAATAAAAATCCCCCACCAATGTGACCTCATACAAGAAGAATTCCTCCCATGCTTCTTGCTCAGCTCTGCTGTTCTCAGGAGGTTTGTGGCTCAGCAGTATCTCACTTACATAAACACTAAAACACCACATTTGGAGGTTGACATACTGTATAAAAAAATGCAATATCATTGGGGTATTTCAGCTGTGGCATTAACACATTGGGGGCGCTCTGAGGACCTGTGGTAACTGTAATAAAGAAATAGTAAAATATGCAACCTTTAAAGCGCTTCTGAGGGTGAGCTTGCATGCAAGCCTACTTGTTCACTGGGTTAAGGTTTAACTCTTGTGCGCTCAGGATGATTATCACATGACATTCATTTCAATAACAGGGTCTCGTGTGACCTGCAATTCCACAACCCACCTCTAGAGGTTCACAAACACCTTTAGTTCTGTATATATGTAGTAACAAAAACACCAAAAAAGACTGGACATTTTTAAAAAAATCGACCACTAACTTTTAAAGCTTAAATATACATGTTTTGCACCGTTGAAAAGTATATAACTATTTTTAATGGCTTATTTTAGCCTATAATTTAAAATTCAGCAAATTGACTAACATCCTCATTCTTGTACATAAAATGAAACTTCAAAATAAGCGTTAAAAATGAGCACAGTGAATGTTCACAGTAAACCCAGGAGCAGATTTGTGGCGTAAACATCAGCCTTAGAAGTCTGTGTGAATGGAAGCGGATTCATTTCTGGCCATTTGGAAGCGTAAAGCTTTATCAGTTGATCTGTGTGTGAGATTCCCACTGTAAGATTTAGACTGCCGATAGTGATCATGATTATGCAGTAGAAAACGCAGACCTGACTTTACTGCCCTATTTTCTCTGCCCACACAGACACGCTGCGTTTCTCAGTCTGTGCACTCTGCAAAATCACATGCAACCCTGATAATGTAAGCATTTTTTATTTTAATCTTGTTATATGAGCTTTTTCTGCTAAATGTTCTATGTATTTCTGCTAAATTTCTATGTTTTAATGATGTGTATAATATGACATTGTTATATTGGATTTAATGCACATTTGTTGCATTTTCAGTAATATTAGGAGCTGTCTTTTTTTTCGCATGAAACTGTGTGTGTTAATGATTTAATGAGTATTACTTAAGAGAAATTAATTTGATTGTTTTCACATTGTGCCATGTGTGTCAGTGATTCACATTTTAGTGTCATCGAAACCCAGAATACCACAAGCACAAATGCAACATTATTACGCTATCAAGAGAACCTATTGATGCCTGCTTGCTGTGTGTGGAACCACAGACAGTGTGCATATGTATGTGTGTGTGTGTGTGATGTGGTGAACGGTTGGTATCCTCACTGGAGTTTTTTTTTAACATTCATCTCTCACTTTGACTCGGCTCTGAGGAAAGGAACACAATCAGCATTTCTTTGGCCTCGTTTCCACAATTTGTGTGTGTATGTGTGTGTGTGTACTTGTGTGTGTGTGTGTGTGTGTGATATAAGTAGTTATTAAATTAAACCCCGAACACAAGCCGAACAATTAGAACTCTGTGAGTTTATCATTTAGAAATAGACAAAGAAGCGTGTCTATAAATGAAACGCAACATTGTTTAATCAAATCAGACAAATGAAAGTGAAAGTCTTATACGATGAGTGTTAGGCTACAGTGTGTGTGATGTAATGATCAGTAATGGTAAGTAGGGGAGTAATAATGAACGTAAATTACGTAAATAACACAACCTATATCAACATAATTGACAAGGAACTTTTTTGCGCTGCAAACTGCGGCGGGAAACGTCAGACAGAGGTTAGGGGGGCAGAGTGGAGAGTTTGGTTTTTAATTTCCAGTGTCGCAATAAGTGCTTAGTGTTATGTGAGAGGTGCCAAACCAGGACTTTTGATTGTGCAGAATAACAGAAGACAGTTATGAGGGTAAAAAGTATCTCCGACTACACTAATGCACTTATCCAACTTTTCGCTAGTGCTTGGATACCATCAAGATAGTAAGTTTTTCATCTCCTCCACTTGCTGAATGTTCACGAGAACAACTGCAGTGGGCGGGATTGCACCATTCAAATGTTTTACTGCGGCTGTGAGTCTCATCACAGTACTGTGCTAAAGTCTTCTGTAAATATTAATCAGTATTAATCAGTTCAGGCCTGGTTTGACTTCAACACTCCTCGTATATGAGCAAAACACCTTAGATTGAAACCGACAGAACGCATGGTTATTGACATTATAGTTTTCACATCATTGAGGCTGAGGACAGATGGACAGATGGACAGATGCTATAGTTCGAACTCATCTCAGGCTCAGACCTTTCCTCCCTGCCGTGTCCTGTCACTACAACCTGATTTTCCTGAAAGGATTAAGAGGTGCAGCTACAAAGCAGGGGCAGATGTACCTCAGTGGTTAAGGCATTTGCCTATGGTTTGAAAGGCCCCAGGTTCAAACCCCACCACCAAACTGTCCCTTTTACACCTTTGAGCAAATCTTAACCCCCAACTCAGATTATACTGTAATGAGATAATTAAAAAAAATCACTCTTGATAAGAGTGTCTGCCAAATACTGAAATAGAATAAAAAACAGTGAGGAAATAAGTGGAGGACTTTCCCCTACAATTCTGTTTATAGTGTGTGTGTTTTGTATAGGATATTATACTATAGGGGGACGGTTCTAGACTGGTTTAGGTCCTATCTTACTGACAGAACATTTTCGGTTAGTCTTGGAGATCTGGGGTCCTCATCGGCTCCTCTGACATATGGGGTCCCACAGGGTTCTATCCTTGGACCCCTTCTTTTCTCGTTATATTTGTTGCCGTTCGGCTATATCCTGAGAAAACATGGCATCTCCTTTCATTGCTATGTAGATGACAGTCAAATTTATCTCCCGGTAAAATAGAAGGAAGGCTACTCGGTCAAGGCTCCGTTAACATGTCTAGATGACATAAAGGCATGGTTAGCCCAAATTTGTTTTTATTTTAATGATAAAAAGACAGAGGTTTTGGTAATTGGTCTTGGTGCCAGGGGTAGAGTCCCACCTCTGGATTTAGGAGCTTTGGAGCAGTATGTTAAACCCACAGCGTCAAATTTACGTGTTATTTTTGACCATGGTCTTAAATTTGATAAACAAATCAATGCTGTGGTTTGGTCCAGTTTCTTTGAATTAAGGCAATTGGCAAAACTTAAACCTGTTTTGTCCTTTAGGCTTTTCGAAATAACCATCCACGCATTCATCACCACTCGCATTGATTACTGCAATGCCCTGTATTTTGGGGTTTCTCAAGCAGCATTACATCGGCTACAGATGATTAAAAATTCTGCTGCTCGACTATTAACGTGTCTGCGTAAAAGAGAACGTATCTCTCCAGTTCTGGCTTCTCTTCATTGACTCCCGGTACAGTACTGAATAAATTTTTAAATTCTTTTGGTCAGGTTTAAATGTTTACATGGCCTTGCCCCGCCCTACCTCTCGGATCTGCTTAAGCCATATGCTCCATCCCGGACTCTCAGATCATCAGATAAACTTTTGCTGACGGTACCCAAGACTAAGTGCAAGCTCAGGGGTGATCGGCGTACTCTGTGGCGGCACCCAAACTGTGAAATGACCTACCCTTGACCACTCGTGAGGCCACATCACTGAGGGTGTTTAAGTTCCATCTCAAAGCTCACATGTTTTCTCCGGCATTTAAACCAACATGAGATATCGTTGTTTGATTAGATTGTGTGTGATGGGAGTTTAATTATGTTCCTTTTTAATATTATTTATTATTATTTTTATTTCTTATTTTCTTAATTTAATTTACTACTTTTATTTTTTATTATATTACTATATTATTTTATTATTTATGAGAAGCACTTTGGGGCATTCTTGTTGTTAAAATGCTATACAAATAAAGTTGAGTTGAGTTGAGTTATACATGACCTGATTAAATCCGAAATATGGAATGGACGATTAATAGTCTATTCTCTTTGCCCTTGCTTTTTATCACCATGAACAATGCTAGTTTGTGTAACTCACTTCTCTTTTAAACTGTTTAGTAAAGAACTGACTTCTAGCAAGGCAAGTAACGATCGATTAACCAATGATTAAAGTCATTCATTAAGACACGATTAGTGTAACTAATGTCAGGAAGACTGCCTATATTGTGCATGTTTACAAGATATATTTATTTGGTTCATTTACATCTATTTATTAGAATTACACTGCTATTACTTTCATACAAAAATCTTGTACTGTTATTTTTATACAAACTTTCTATATTGCATTGACAAATACATGACGTACATGCCAAATGGCTGCAGGATCAGTGATGAACCCTGACAAACTGTATGATTTCAGAAAAGACTGCCATGGTTTAATCCGTGATCTAAATAATATATATTTAAAATGTCAGCTGCCACTGTATGCACATGCACACACGCACGTACTGTACACCACACACACACACACACACACACACACACACACAAATGCTACCCTGCACTGCTGTTGCTGCTCCGTCCACAGATGTACTGTAGCTGATAAACTTGTTGAAGATGAGAGAGCAGAAAAACAAAACCGATGAAAATACAAGATGTCTGTGAGAAGTTTGTCCAGCACACCCACTCTTTTTTCAAAGTTCAAACATCAACTCCTACTGCTGCAAGTGATATCTCTATCCTCTCTTGTCTGATAAACGCAGTCAGATGTTTCAGTGGCGTTCATGTAACCATAGACCATATAAGAAAAACTGGAGAAACCCTGTGACGTCACCCGTACGTTTTCTGAAAAGTGTTTTTTTTTTTTTTTTCAACTGTTGACTTGAGCTGACTTCGTCTAAATCCTGGTTAATGTATAAATAGGAAAATGCGCAAAGGGAACAAGCGCCTGGCTGTTGGTTGGAACGTTCCAATTTACTTCAGCTACCACAAGCTAGAGAGCTTAGCATTAGCTTAGCTAAAATGCTAACAGTTCTTTGCATTTGGCTGAACTTCAGTACAATTATCTTCTCCCAAGACGTCGTCCATGCAAATGCCTACATTACTATGGTAAGTTAAATTGGTAAGTTAAAATTCTCGTTAGCTAAAGTGATGTTTTGCAGACAGCTAGCAGTTTGACACCTCTAATGCAGTTGTTACTCAAAATGGCCACTCCACAATTATGTACAATTTTATGGCTTAATATTATTTTAACTGATGAGTTACATATGACTTCACCCCCAATGGACATAACAACTGGAACAACTGATGCGAGCGGTTTGCGTTCTCAGTCTCTGAGTATTAGAGGTCATAAGCGAGTCTCAGTGGTGAAGCTGTTGTCCTGAGAGTCCACAGCGTACAGAACAGAAGGAAGGACCACTGTGATGTCAGCGCGCAGACAGGCTGGTGGTTCTGCGGTGTAAGGATGACAGGGGACTGTAAGTAGGTGACTGGTTTATATCAAACCGGAACAAATCATCACTTCTCACCTACATACAGCTGTCTGCGTCTGTGTGTGTATATACTGTATGTTTGCATGATGATGACACCGCTGTGAATCATACTCAGGGGTTAAACAAAGGGGATTTTAGATAGACACTGATAACTGTTTTACAGTTCTCCCCTTAAAGAAAGGACTCGAAGTGAAAGACTTTTTTTTTTTAGAACTTAACCCCAGTGAAAAAAAGTATGCTAAGTATATTCAATCCCAGCATGCTAAAGCATACTGAAGTGTACTTGCAGCCAGACTAATGACTGGTATACTTGAAGTTTACTATTTTGGAACAACTTTAAGTATAGTTAGTACACTTACAGTTTATGGCTGTGTGTGTACACGCCTGACAGTGATTAATGAACTTAAAGTATATATTTAATTTATTATAAGTACATTACAGCAATTTTTTACACTTTGTGGTTAATATAAATATACATCAGTTATTATGAGGCAAATTTTATTCATGAGTTCAACAAATTTAATTTGCACAGGCTTACAAAAAAACAGTGCTATAGTTTCTTTGTGTTCAACAAAATCTCAGGTTGTCTCACACAAGCAAACAAAAATATAAACTGTTGTCTGAACAAAGATAGACATTAGTACTAGAATATACAGTACAGCTACAGTATTAGTTCAAACCTGCTGTGTTGATTCTAGCTGTTACACAGAGACTCCGAAAACAGGCTGAGAGCTACGGAGCATTATACCAGAAGTGAAGTACATAAAATTACCAATATCACATTAGACAATACAGTCTATAGCTTGAACTATGTAATTAATTACAAACTACCTAAAAAAAACATGAAATTTACCTTATGCTGATGAAAATAAAATAATAACGATATGAACTAACGCACGCAATGATGCAGCTTCCAGCCGTGAATTCAAACTAGAAGTGGAGCACTGGGGAGCAGACAGTCCAAATCCAATTTCTGTACACCACACTGCAAATTATTTTTTTCATTTTAACATGTACACAGTATACCTAGTATATGCTAACGAAAATGCTCTTATGTGCTGCCTATTGTAATTTGCAGTCAATTTCATCCATTTTAGATGAAATATATCAGAGCGTCAAGTGATCTCATGCTTCAGCAGAAGATATTAGACACAAGGAACCTGTTTTTGTACAATGAATTTCATATATGCAATATCACACACTGCGGCCATTTAAATAGGGAGATAAACATAGCGCAGAATCTTCAATATTAAGTATTCCAAATATTGAACATTTTCATTGTTTGTTTTAAATGTTTAAAAATGTAAACAATCTGTTCAGTTGCAATTTTTAAATAAAACAAAGTAACAAAAAATTATATTTAATATTGTCTTAGACATGTGAATGTGCATATATAAATATATATTTGATTTGACTTCAGCATCTAAGCAAGAATTTATAATGGAAATCCTATTTCATTATTTCTAAAGAACTGGACTTGGGGATTTGCTCCATTAACACACAGAAGAATAAACTGAAATAAGTTACATTTAAATTACAATTAACAGGGAAATAAAATTTGAATTTAATCGCAATATTAAAGGTGTGTGTGTGCATGTGTGTGTGCAGGTGTGAGCGCATGTGTGTGCAGAGAGAGAGAGAGAGAGAGATGCAACAATAAGTAATTACAGATGAATATCAACATATATAAATCTCAAGAACTCTAATATCATTCACACATCAGTACTGAGCAGTGTTTGGACAACCAGTGCTGTACTGTACAATATAATATAGTGTCTATATAATACATATAGTATAATATACTGTAATATAGTGTGTGGTATAATATTTTTTACAGTATGAATATAGTGAAGCGTAGAAAAGTATTATCTAATCTAATCTACACTATATCTGTTGCACTGATTATTATTTTAAAATTAGTTGCATTCTGTGACCTCATCTTTAATTTCTGTCCCTGGTGTTCTCCACAGCATGACTCTTTCATTCCTGTGTCAGAAGTGCTGATGCTGAAACCAGGCATCCTGTAGAGAACAAACCAGAGCTCCACTTTGTTGTGGTTTTCGCTCCGGTTTTGGCTCTATGTGGGTCATGCAGAGCATCACTAAACTGCATCATAATGACAAAGTGCATTGAGCCATTACACTGCCAAGGAGTGTGAGGGCTGCAAACCATTGCATACAGAACCCTTGCAGAACCTTTACAGAACCTTTACACAGCCCTTGCAGAACCTTTACAGAACCTTTACACAGCCCTTGCAGAACCTTTACAGAAACCTTACAGAGCCAAGTACCAAAACTGTACCAGCACCTTAAATATGTTATGTAATGTAAATGTTTTACTATATAAGGGTGTGTCTCCTTATCATTAGGGGGGAAACTGTGAGAATGTGTTGTGTGTAGAATCTTGAAGATTTTGAGATGATGTTTTATTCCCTGAGAAAGTATGCCGGTATACAGGTCTGCTAGGTCTCTTCTTATTTAGCAGCTTATTTTGCACAACATTTTCATAAATATATATATATAAAAATAAAATCAGCTCATGTACACACAAACACACTTGTGTATGTGTGTGTGCATGTGCGTATGCATGTGTGTGTGTGTGTGTATTTGGGTCAAGCAGCAAAAACTCCCCGGTTCCTGGATGCAGTGTAATGATGCTCTCTCTCTCTCCTCTGAGCGAGATTCCTGGAAGTTTTGAAACTGACTCTATGTGGGTTAATGGAAAAAAAAATAACGTAAAACTTCAATCAAACATGAAAACGAAGCGATGAGCGAGCAGCCGCAGGAGTGGAACCACCACCACTACTACCACCACGCAGACACAAACGTCTACATATAATGCTGAAATCAGACATGTCATGGTTTATTGGGAAAAAGACTGATCTGTATATGAAGAAGAGAGTTGTGTGTTTTTAAAAAAAATTTTTTTTTTAAATCTGTCATTATTATTGAGGTCAACATACAGTAAGTGCATTACAATAGGTTTTGGTCACTATAAATGTTCAGAGTATAATGTAAGAAATGTGGGCCAAATTACACTGAGGCTTATACCGTATATAATATAATATATATCCTTAAGTTATTAACAGTAAACCTTTATCCATAATCCAATTAATCACCTCCAGACAATGATGGTCATTAAGGCCAAATAATTCATTGTAATTTTGATCAGAAAAGAGGACATTTTTCCAAAAAGAAAGATCTTTGACCCCACCAAAAGTATATTTTAGCATGAAATCTATGAAGTATCTTTGTTGCAGGGGAGGCATAATCGCAGGAGGTTAAGACCAAGATGTTTTAAAAAGAAAACACAAACAAACATGAACATACTTAAAACATCAAGCTTTGGAACAAAGAACTAGAACAAAAACATGAAGCATGTACAGAAAAACAGAACAAAAAAAGGCACTAAAACAGTTTAAACAAATCAACAGTTGACACAACAGATGCAAGACCAAAACTAAACCAAGGACAAGACTATGTATAAAAAAGCCAATGAGCCACCTGGGTTCAGGTGAGTACTCCCATCATCAGACCGAGGTGCATTCTGGGAAACGACGTCCAAAAGTTCAAAAGCAAAAAACAAGAGTCCTAGGGCACAAGGCACCTTCTAAGTGTTAACCCTGACCTGTATATATATTACTATTTTATGCTTAGGTAAATCTACCTCTACATTCTTTGTTATATTCTTTTGTGTAAATACTCTTAAATAGTTTCTTATTCTAAGGTCACGGGCAGTCGCCTAAGCATTTCACTACATATCGTACTGTGTATGAATGTGTGTGTGACAAATAAAATTTGAATTTGAATTTGAATTTGATTTTGAATTTGATTTAGTATAAATTGCGGACATTCCGGCTAGCCATACTGTACTAGTTACTAAATGCTTCATAACTCTGTGATGTTACAACTCAGTTTATCTGAGCAGGACTTTGACAAGTCCTTATGAACGTCAGAAGTTCCATATGAGTCTCAGCTGAATTCTGGAATGCATTTTTGCATGGAACGAGGGTTGTGGAATTTGGACCCCATTATATACATTGTATTCTGGGTATAGGTTTCTGGGTGACAAACTTGACAGTCAGTGTACAGGGCAGGAAAATCATCAAGACCTATTCTAAGATATTTATATGCTCCTCATTTTCCATTTAAGACAGACTTCAAAAAAGAAAAAAATCCAAGCTATACTTTTAAAATGACTTTTGTGTGACTCTTGATTCAATGTGTGTTTGAAATGATCTGATCTGTGTTCTTATTCACTCACTCATTCTCTACACCACTTATTCTGTACAGGGTCACGAGAAGCCCAAAGCCTATCCCAGGGGATATACCCTGACTGCAGTGCACACCTTCACACCTTCACACACTAAGGGCAATTAGGAAGCACCAGTTTCAGGGAGGACATGCAAATGGATAGCACACATACCCAACATTAGGAATCAAACCCATCACCCTGGGGGTGCGAGGCTACAATGCTAACCACTATGCCACTGTGGCATCTCCTGATCTCCTTTCATCTAAAAAAAAAGACAAATAATTAGAGAAGAAAATACTGTATATTCAATAATGCATATTCTGTGAATAACCTTTTTCTCCCTAAAAGCCCTAGAAGAGATGGTTCTATGTTACACTCTAGTGGGTTCTTCAGTAATTTCTTGTCTCTGAACCAGTAGCTGTTTGTCGAATCCTTTAACACACTGTCTTTCCTTTTCGACAGTTTCTAATTAAAAACTCTGTGTATTACTTGTGTTACACTGCAGTACTAAAATTCCAAATTATTAATTAGCATTTTCTTCTCGTAATAAACCTCACATCCCACACAAATGATCATCCTGAACGTTCATGAAATAAAATGATTTAATATCATCATAATATTAGCGGGATTGTCTTGTTTGATGGTTTTGCTCATAAACTCTACTGATGCAAGAGCTCATCTAAGTGTGAAACCAAGACTCTTGACTGCTTCAGGTTTGACTCAAACATCATGCGAGCTGCGTTAAATCCCAACACGTTTCTATTCCTAGAGAGATTTTTAAATCGTGTTTATCTTAGGATTCATTGGGATTTTAAATGATTCGGGAGGATTTACGAGAAAGTGGACAAAATAAATATAAGAAATGATATAGAAAAATACAATAGAATTTTCCACCAGCTTTCCTTCAACGTCGTACTGCTGAAGGAATGGAAGGAAAGAAACAAAATATACAAATGAAACGGAAAAAGCCCCTTTGCTTTCTGTCGAGGAGGAAGTGACATGATTTGCCCTCAATGGCATGAACGTCATTAACAGAAAGCGAGACCATCACACTCATACCACACATATTTAGCAAGGATTATATGCATCATATCCAAATATGGGGGCGCGGTTGGTGAGGGGTGGGGGGGGGTGCTGAATAATAAATAACCCAAGAGTATCGGATAAGTAAAACTTAATAGTAGTTAAGCAGCGCTATTAAGGGTTGTCGCTAAGCTGTGCAGATTCACATGCAATAACAACCGCAGCAACAAAGACATGCATACATTTACTCAGATATTTCTCACTCAAGCGGTGTCACATAGGAAAGAACAGAGTATAATCTGAATTACTGACGTTCTGGATCTAGATTGCTACCTCAGCTATTGGGTTGTTTTTTTTTGTTGTAATTTTTTTATACATAAATCAGCATCAGATGTGGAATTAAAAAGAAAGTATATAAAACAAATGAGTAAAAAGCCAGAATCTAATCCTTACTTGTCTTAATTATGCATTTTTCTCCAGTTTTGCTGACATATTTCATCCAAATCATTTTGTCTCCTAACATTTAAAGCTTGGAATCACAGCCAGTTTTAAAAACAAATGAGGGTATAAAAGTCTTAATAGTCCACATCTATGAAACTTTGTCACAAGAAAACTACATCTTCTAGACTAGATTAACACAAAAGTAATCTGATTAGATTCAGACTGATCGTGTTATTAGGCAGCATTTGGTTTAGTGGTTAACACTGTCGCCCTACACCTCCAGGTTCTGGGTTTGATGCCCGCCTTGGGTCTGTATGCATGGAGTTTGTAGTCCAAAAGACGTGTAAATGAATATGGACAAATCTAATTTATCTATATTAATGTTCCCAAAATTGCCCATAGTGTGTGTGTGTGTGTGTGTGCCCAGTGATGGATTGGCACCCCGTCCTGTGTGTACCACGTCTCATGCCAAGTCTCCTGGAAAAAGCTTCAGGCTCCCGTGACTCTGTATACAGAATAAAGCAGTATAGATGATGAGTGAGTGAGTGAGAGATTGTGTTAATGACATCATTTAAAATGTATTGTTCTCATATACTGAGCAAAGAAGCATATACTTTAGCACAGACGCATAAACTCTGTCCTTAAGATGTTTACTTCTGAATGTTACTAAGTCATGACTCTGGAGACTCCTTCCACTTTTGTTACAGAAACACCTCTTCAGGAAAATAAATCCCCACATCAATGTTATTCCATGCCTGAATGAGATGTTGCTATAGTTGCTATATATATACATACAGTCGTGGCCAAAAGTTTTGAGAATGACACAAATATTAGTTTTCACAAAGTTTGCTGCTAAACTGCTTTTAGATCTTTGTTTCAGTTGTTTCTGTGATGTACTGAAATATAATTACAAGCACTTCATACGTTTCAAAGGCTTTTGTCGACAATTACATGACATTTATGCAAAGAGTCAGTATTTGCAGTGTTGGCGCTTCTTTTTCAGGGCCTCTTCAATTCGACTGGGCTGCTCTCAATCAACTTCTGGGACAAATCCTGACTGATAGCAACCCATTCTTTCATAATCACTTCTTGGAGTTTGTCAGAATTAGTGGGTTTTTGTTTGTCCACCCGCCCCTTGAGGATTGACCACAAGTTCTCAATGGGATTAAGATCTGGGGAGTTTCCAGGCCATGGACTCAAAATTTCAACGTTTTGTTCCCTGAGCCACTTAGTTATCACTTTTGCCTTATGGCACGGTGCTCCATCGTGCTGGAAAATGCATTGTTCTTCACCAAACTGTTGTTGGATTGTTGGAAGAAGTTGCTGTTGGAGGGTGTTTTGGTACCATTCTTTATTCATGGCTGTGTTTTGGGGCAAAATTGTG
>QMIH01000748.1:57030-84530 GCA_003987875.1 Clarias batrachus
TATATATATATATATGCCCTGATACACTAATTCACTCATGCCAGTGTTTCACTAGGGCTTGAATGCCATCAAAGTAGTAAGCTTACTCAGTAGGCCAGGGCCATGATCAAACTGCCTGCTTCATGTCTGAAATTCTGGCCTCCCAGGAACTCCTTTAATGGCCCAAACATGCGGAAATGACTTGGAGCGAGTTCAGGACTGACCTCACCATACGGTGCTTGACTTCTTCTGTAAATGTCAATCAGTTTTATTAACAAGAAATGTCATCACTTGAACACCCCTCATATAAACCTGCAGTACTGTTAGCAGTACTGTGGTGTAAAGCAAGATAAAGTAATAATGATTTTTTTTTTTTAATGATGTATGATATATTGGATGAAACAATCTCTTTATCCCAATAATCAAGGTTTATTTCATTATCAGGAAACAAAAATCATTATAAACTTACATGTTAATTAAAAAGTGTGTGTTAATGTAATTGATGTTGAATTGATTACTTATCTATTTATTTAATTATTTGTTTCATTAATTTATATATATAGATTATTACCTAATAACTTAATAAAAAGCTATAATTTAATGTGCCGTCTTATTTGTAATGAAATTGTAAGATTGTGTATCTTTAAGTGAAAAGGCTTGCCAACTTAATTTTTATTATTCCATCATACAAAAAAGTTATAAAGTGTCTCATTTTTGAGCTGAAGAGTGCATTGAGGTTGAACCTTGAATATGCAGACTCATCACTACGATAACAGACGGTTTAAGTGTCCTGGTTTGGCACCATCAAAGTGAAGCAGCATTCGTCAGAGGAAATACACTCCCACATCACACACACTCCACCTGCTATAAATCTCAGAGGCATGATCGCTGCAGGTACCAGAAAGGTCGAGTACGAGCAGAAAGGTCCCCGAAAACAGCGTGAAAAAACATGGCTTTAAAATTCGCACTATTAACGGTGAGTTCTTTTTGAGTCTCTGAGTGATTTTAATTATAAACTCAAATCTAAGTTTAGTCTTTATTGTGCTTAGGATTGTTTCTCAAAAGGAAACCCTTAAATGAGAGCTGCGTCTTCGTTCGTGTGTTTGTGTGTGTGTGTGTGTGTTTTAGCTAGCGCTTACAGCATCAAACCCAGCATCACAGGGTTCTTACAATACAACAATACAAAGTCTGACTGCAGATCAGTGACGATTATTCTGCAATTCACAGAGATTATAGAATTCAAAATCTAATACACCCTTTGATTGAGTTCTACATTTTTCTCATTTTTAACCCATTTCTTACACTTTTTGTAGAAATTAGAAAAATCTAAAACCTTTTACATCAGGTGTTCATAGGGTCTCCTGTCCTGCACACTGCAGTGCTCCACACTTCTGTTGAGAAAATGCTGTTGATTTATTGTACTAAATCGCATTCTTAGTGTTTTCTCGATGAACAAATGAAATGGATTTTATAAATGTAAAAAACTACAACAGGTGAAATGACAGATGTGTTTTTTTTTTTTTTGGTCTCCACAGCTACCATATGTGATGATGATGATGACGATGATGATTGCGATGATGGTCGCTCAGGCTGCTCCTCACAAACCTCCAGGAAAAGTCAGCACTCATCGCAAACCTCCTGAAGATGATGCTCCGAAATATTACATCGTCGGCAACCTGGAACACGAAATCAAGACGACGTCGCACTCTGTGCGGCCCATCCACAACGACTCCATCTCACCCTGGGAATACATGTAAACACACACGCACACACGCACATATACACATGTCATTTTTAAATGTGTGCATTTAAAAATTAATTCTAATGCTGGTTTTAAACACACACGTCTTCTGTAGGCTTTCTAAAAGCAGTTAAAATGTAATGTTGGCCAATTTATTTATATCTGCAAATTTTCTTGCTACTGTAAAGTGAGATATTTTCACAATGTTTACATTATTTACATGCATAGACATTACACTAAAGCTGTGTTGTTTGGAATTTAATCTGATCTAATCTGATCTTTATTGGTGTTTTTGCAGCACCACGACCGATTCGAATCGGATTCCGGCTCAGCTCCATGAGGCCCGGTGCCTCCTGAGCGGCTGTTTAAACTGGAAAGGAGTCGAGACCATGGAGCTGGAGTCCAGACGGATTTTCCGACAGATTCCGGTGCTGCAGAGAGTCCGAGGCGACAACGAGAAAAACTACCACTTCAGACTGGAATATAAAGCCATCTCAGTGGGCTGCACCTGTGTGCGTCCGTACGTCCAGGAGATCTGACGCAGGGGGCGATGAACGTCCTGTGGAGCTTTACTCTTAACTCTATTATTATTATTATTATTATTATTATTATTATTATTATTATTATTATTTATGTATTCACCTTTTTGTAAAATTTTATTTTATTTATTAGTTAATTAAGATGCAGATTTTTTCCATGTGTGTTACATCTGTTATTTATTCACTTAAGATATGTATGAGAATATGAAGTGAATTAAATTAATTTATTAAACGAAAGAACCAATGATGTTTTATGTTCCCCTTTACATACAGTAAGTTCATGTTTCACTGGTTCAAGCACCAGCAATGCAAGAACACACACAGATAGTGAGAAAAATGACAGGGCTTGGTGGTTACTTGATGCAGTGTTTTACCCATAATGCACTGCCTGTGAGAAAATGTCCTCTTCTGTTGAGTTTGTAATGAACTAAGATGGGTTTAAAAAAAAAAATCATTAATTAGCTTAAGAACTACTTGGATACCTGTTTTTGTAAAAGCTGCAGTTCAGAAGATTATGCGATGCTTAGAACCTCATGATGATGTGTTGTTGTTGATGTTCATTGGCAAAAGCTTCAGCTCACATCCCCATCATGATCAGGAGCTGAGACCTTACCACAAATCTCGATCACGCTTCTAACCCGAGTATCAAGTCCTGCTCATGACGTTCAGAGCTCTGATGATCCTCACTGATCTCCTGAAGCAATTTAACCCATCACTCTCTCTTACTCTCTCTCTCTCTTACACACACACACTATAGAAAATTTATTCTTAGCTCTTTGTAACTGTTTTCTACTTTAATAAATGATGTGTTTTGTAGCAAATGTTTACACATTTCTTGTTAATTTATTATAAGCTCTGGATTGCTGCTGTGAGAAACAGGCGCAGATGATGACAGATGATCAGGCCAGAGGTTGAAACAAACCAAAAGGGAAATTAGGTCACTGCTGTTACATAAATAATTCACTCCCTCACCGTCTATACCACTTAATCCTGTATTCAGGGTCACGTGGCGTCTGGAGCCTATCCCAAGAGACTTAGGGCACAAGGCGGGGTACACCCTGGACAGGGTGCCAAACTATCGCAGGGCACACACACATCGACACACACTCACACACTCATTCACACACTACGGCCAATTTGGGAATGCCAATTAACCTAACCTACATGTTTTTGGACTGTGGGAGGAAGCCGGAGTACCCGGAGGAAACCCACCAAGCACAGAGAACATGCAAACTCCATGCACACAGAGATGGGAATCGAACCCGGACCCTGGAGGTGCAGAGTGACAGTGCTAACCACTACACCACATGATTACAGTCATGGTATCGTTTTACGTTTATGCATGTCACAACATTTCATCCAAAGTTGTATTAATTTCTCTCCGAGATCTTGTATGGTCTCAGGTCTGTGTTGGCCTAGCCATGTGTGAGAATTCTGTCTTATGCTCCCTGAACCGCTCTTTCACAATTTGAGCCTGATGAATTCTGGCATCATCATCGTGGGATATTCCCGTGCCAACAGGGGAAAAGAAATAGGTCATTCAGTATATTCAGGTCATCAGCTGACTTCACTTGGTATGATGTGTGCGTCACTTCATCCTCCTCTCTTCTTACCCTGATGCGGCCATCACTCTGGAACGGGGTAAATCTGAACTCATTAGACCACATGACCATTTTCCAGTGCTCCATTCTGCTCTTTTTCTATTGCTTTCCTTTATTTATGGTCCTTAGCAAACTGAAGACTTTTTTTTTCAGTTCCCATTTCAAGTGATTTTCGTAAGGATATTCAGATGTTTAGTCTCAATCCCTCGAGTTCTCTTAGCAGTGGCAGTGTGAAAATGCTCCTACTTTCCCTATTAAATATAGACATGAGTTCTACTGTTGTTTTTTCATTAAGTGTTTAAGTGATCTCCCATCAGGCTTATTCAGGAAGTTTTTCTGACCACATTTGTTCCTCAAAGATGATGGATCACCAGTCGGCTTTTAAGACTTTAATAATGTGTTTAACAGTTCTTCACTCAGTTTAAGTAGTTTCAGCAATCTCTCTAGTTGTTTTCTTCGCTTGATGCAGGCTAATAATTTGACGCTTTTAAAGCAAATTGCTTGTTTACTGTATGATGAAACCATGCTGATAAGCTTTTCTAATGAATGAGAAACTGAAAAAAAAAAAAACTCTCACAAGAATCATTACAGGATTGGTCTGAAGCAGGAATCTCGGTTTGAAAGCCACTAAACGTTGCAACTGTGTGTTGAATACGTACATAATGCTCATGTGTGACTTTGATCAATTTTTGGGGTGAAAGTACAGGTGTGTAGGATATCGTCTTCCGTGGTGCGTGTTTTAAGTGTTAAGGCTGAGTGAATGAATAAAACAAGCAGCCGTATCACACAGCAGGTCTTTAATGCCCTTCGCATCTAAAATATATTACAGATTTCTGTACAGCAAAATCAGAAACCAGCTGATCATGGAGGTGCTGGAATACATTCACAGCAAACCAGAGGATTTAAGGTCTCGCCTTATAACAAAACAGGCACAGGAAAGTCCAAACACACACACACACACACACACACACACACACACACACACACGCACACTCATTTTTGGCACATTTGGCTCCTTGTATTTTATTAGCGCCACTCTTGTCTCCGACTCTACTGGAAAACTCGGCACTGTTTCTCATCTCGCAAAAAAAAAAAAAAAAAAAAAAAAAAACCCTCCACAAAAGCCATCAGAACCATAGCAACATCACAACCTTTCGTGATTTTCGCTTTTTGTTTGTTCATTTGTTTGTTTGTATGTTAAGTTTTTTTTTTCCAAAAAGCTAATAAAGCTCACAGCTTTATCGTATTCAGTCCTTTGGTTGATCAGGATCCAAAAATGTTCAGAAGACCTCAAGGCACCTGGAAGATAAAGGCCAGAGATACCGAGGTTAGGAACAGAACCACGCAAAGCACACAAAAAACACACGCACACACACGGAGACTGAGTTTTACACACTTTTATCAGGTCATGCAAGTATTAAAACAAACAGGAAATAGAGCCACAGGTCACATGATTTACTTCCTCTCAAATCTGGCCCTGTTATATATATATATATATATATATATATATATATTTATCTCTAGCACAATGAAGCTAATACAAACCACTTGTAGCTACACAAACAAGAAGTTTCTTACAAAGACATGACAAGGACACATCACAACCGTACATTCTGCATGTTAAAAAAAAAACATGCAAAACCTTAAAGGAAATGAAAGACATACAGATGTTCTTATTTTTACAAATCTAAAATCAAACCCACATCACACACTTCTGTTTCCTTTGTAGTCCTTATTACAACATTATCAAAACGTCTAACATCATGCCAGATACCCCTAACACCCACCAACATCAATACCACCACCAAATGATGTCTGTAAAATAAAAATAACTGAAACGGACAGCAGACCATGTGTGTGTGTGTGTGTGTGTGTGTGTGTGTGTGTGTGTCTGTTTGTGTGAGTGTGTGTGTGTGAGAGTTTTTGTTTGTGTGCGCATGCTCTACTGCCAATCCACCTCCATCTGCGCTTTACTTTTCCTCACCTCCTCAGCGTGTTTCTCCTGCAACACAAAAAAACACAAAAGACACACAAAAAAACTGTTAAATATCACGTCTCTCTCTCTCTCACACACACACACTGCACTGAGCACACTACATGATCACAGTAGTTTTCATTTTCTACATGAATCCTTCATGGTCTGGAATTCAGATGCTAACTGTATTCTGAAAGTCAATTTAGCATAACTGAGATCAAACAAAAGTAATCTTAAATGCGAACAATTCAACAAGAGCTGAAGTGCTAGCTCCGGCAAATAGGATTTAACATGCTAGCATGTCCAAATGAGAATCTGAATAAACTGCTAAACTGGATTTTTTTATGATAACAACCCGCTATGCTAGTCATATAGCCTGGCGATAATTAGTATTTGTAAATAATTTGTTTTTCAGTTTAATGGTTGAAATTGCGTCAAGTATAAAAGCAGGTGATGTTCGCTAAATATGAAGTCATATTTGCGTTAGTTAGCCCAATCCTGCTAAATCAGTTAGCATTAACCAAGATGTAAATGCTAACTGATCTAATACTGAGTATTCATGAAAATTAGCTTAAGAGTAAATGGATTTTAGCGGATGTTAGAGTGTGTGGACATGTGTAGCATGTGTTAGATTTGGTGGACGTTAGCATTCGCGGCTCACCTTCTCCTGCAGGCGCTCAAGCATGGCGGCGATGTGAGCTTCTCTGTTCTCCTTGTTGATCTCCATCCTCTGCTCCAGCTTCTCTTTGGCCATTTTGATGAAGTTGGTCTGTTCGTCCATGGCTTTCTGAGCCACTTCACGCTCGTGCTCTCGCTTTTCGGCCAAATGTTTCAGAAGTTCGGCCTCTTGACCCTGAAACGCACAGAAGCAGCATTATGAAACTAATGTTAGCGCTGGTCATTAGCGGTGTGTTAATAAACAGCATCGAGTCCTGAACTCTGATTAGTCAGAAGGTATAGATTAATTTCCTATAACAGAATTGCTGAGAGCAGTCCAGCTGCAGGTTAAATTCAATCCAATCAGAATCCAGGATTAAGCAGAGCTGTGGTCTGATCTCTCACCTTCCTCCTCTCCTCCGCGGCATCCAGCTTCTTCTGGATCTCCTCCAGTGAGGGGTCTCTGCGGGGCGGTATGGTGGGATTAAACTCTCTCTGACCGTCGAACGATGGTGGCCTCAGAATGACCTCGAAGGCCTGACCTGAGGAACGCTTGTTCAGCTCGATCACCTCCATGTCTTTGATAAGGCACAGGTTCAGATCCACCACACCTGCACAGAACCACCACACACATAAACTCTTTAATAACAATAAGACAAAGAAGACTAAGGAGAAGAAGTATAAAATATACTGTATACTTTTCTTTTTCTTTTTATAATTGCCTGCTTAATATGAGACGTAATGTTTATTCTAATAAAACAGCTACTGAACCTGTTGAAATATGTGTAGCCTAATATACTAATATTCTATAACATATTGCAAATACTTAATTAACATCCCTCTATCAGGAATGGACATCTATCTGGTAGTGTGTGTGTGTGTGTGTGTGTGTGTGTGAACTTACCTTGGTGGTTTTTTTTGGTAGTTTTCTCTTTCGACTCTGGAATGATGCAGGAGCAGAAGTAGGCCACCAGGGGGAGCTCCCTCATCTTCTCTCTGTATGCTGCAACAAAACACACACGGACACATTTACCCTCTTTATGTCCACGCGCGCACACACACACACACACACGAACACGAACACATACACAAACAGAAACCAACATACCTGCAAGAGTCATGGTTTTGTCTCTGAAGGTGAGTCTGCACTGGACCTGTGAAGAAACACATACATTTTAATAAATGGTGGTGGCTCGGTGTGTCAAGGCTCTGAGTTACTGATCAGAAGGTCGGCGGTCAGAGGCCCAGCTCTGCCAGGTTGCCACTGTTGGGTCCTTTGAACAAGGCCCGTAACCCTGTCTGCTCCTGGGGCGCCATATAATAGCTGCCCCTGTGCTCTAACCCCAGCCTACTAACAAGAAGCTGGGATATGCGAAGTGCAGTAATGTGTGGTAATGTATATGTGACAAATAAAGGCCAAACTTAATTTAAACAGTGATGTGATGATGTCATAATTCCTCAGCGATATGTGTTAAACCTTATATGTGGTTTCAAGGGTAAAATCACTCAGGAAGTAAAGCTGAGTGTCCTACACGTGACAGATCTAATGCAGTGGTCCTGGACGACCCCCTGCCCTACACGTTGTAGTGCTCTCTCAGCACACCAGATTTAACTCGTCAGCTAATTAACAGCCTTTTCTGACTTGAAGAAGGTGTGTAGGACAGGGGGGTGTCTAGGTCGAGGTTTGAGAAGAACTGATCTGTTGAAATAACAATGAACATTCTTCTTATGCTGGCTGCAGATAAATGATCACTGCTAATTTATATTAATATTAAATTAATACTAATAAACACAGCAACATTAATAAGGATACTGCTGTACTGAAAGCTAATGATGCACTAATCAACTAGCAGGCACATCAATAAACCTAAATCATCAAAAGCAGAGAATTCCCTCCATGTTTTATTTTGTGTGTGTGTGTGTGTGTGTGTGTGTGTGTGCAGTTGCACTCATGTTAATTTACAACATTTATTTAAATCTATAATTTTCAATAATTGAAAATGTTTCAGTGTCCATGATTTTTCTCTTTTTCTCTTTCTTCTACCCACACTTGTTGACTCACTCACTGTGCTCTCTCTCTCTCTCTCTCTCGCTCTCTCTCTCCCACTCTCTCTCTCCTTCTCCATGTGCCTCCACAATCCCACCACACACACACTTTCACACACCCACATACACTTAGTCTGCACGAGCAGAGCATGCTGATTGTAACATGTAGGCCAAATCGTGCATCAAACTTTTGTCTTTGCAAAATGTGCACTTTATCATGAATATGTCTAAAAAAAAAACTCACATTAGTTTTTAATCCCAATGCATTTAATACATAACATATAATTTTACATCTAATTTGCAAAAATCAGTCTAACTTAATTAAGTAAAGATGTGCAGGATGTGGGACGTCTGCTCCTGTGTGTGAATGTATACTAGTATACCATACCACACTTTATGAAAGCATAAAGAATTTACATAAGTGTACTTAGCTAATTAGTACTATATAATAATATAGTCATAAAGCAATTCAATAAAAAAGAAGATGTTTTTACTCAGCAGAGATTCTGCGAGCAGTCTTAGTGTGTGTGTGTGTGTGTGTGTGTGTGTGTGTGTGTGTGTGTGTGTGTGTGTGTGAATGTATACTAGTATACCATACCACACTTTATGAAAGCATAAAGAATTTACATAAGTGTACTTAGCTNTGTGTGTGTGTGTGTGTGTGTGTGTGTGTATGTGTGTGTGTGTGTGTGTGTGTGTGTGTGTATGTGTGTGTGTGTGTGTGTGTGTGTGTGTGTATGTGTGTGTGTGTGTGTGTGTGTGTGTGTGTGTGTGTGTGTGTGCATGGAGGTTGCAGAGGTTAAGACACATCAGCTACACAACTACTCCCACCAACACACATGCACACACACACTTTGTGTATAAAAACAATCTACACTTTAATGCATTGAAATTATTGCAAATGTTTCAGTATGATTCATTTACATTATTCTGAACAATTCATAATTGATTCATATAAACGATTCCAAATGATTCATCGCATTCTGGAACGACTGATAAAGACATTTCATTTTTTTAAAAAAAAAATCACAAATGCATAAAGATTCCTAACACAAAAGGAATCATAATGATTCATAAAGAAACTGACTCATTCTGAAAAAAAAAATATATTCAATATAAATGCATTGCATTTACAAATTGCATAAATGTTCTAAAATGCTCTAATAAATCAATTTTACAGGCTGCAAATGAAACAAAGGGTCTGTAAATTCAACATATCTACTGTTACGTGTTCCACTCTGCACTTCTAACTCTAGACATGAGATGATGTCATTCTTCGATGATGTCATCTCGCATGCACAACTCTTCCTAGCTTCAGAAATGCATGCATATTTACAAGCTTAAATTGCTTCTTTTTTTTCTTTTTTTTAAAATATGCATGAACTTCTACACTTTACATGCAAGATTACATTGTTATTACAAAATTCCCTTAAGAAGATCAAAGCAACTCAGCAACATCACTTCTGTGCTCTTTGTCTACAGTCTGTGCTAGGAAGCAGAATGCGTGTATGTGTGTGTGTTTGTGTGTGTGTGAGAGAGAGAGAGCAAGAGTGTTTATGAGAAGAAATTTAAGAGTGTGATGTAAAGCTGAGATCTTAC
Organism: Clarias batrachus; assembly: GCA_003987875.1. Taxonomy (NCBI): domain Eukaryota; kingdom Metazoa; phylum Chordata; class Actinopteri; order Siluriformes; family Clariidae; genus Clarias; species Clarias batrachus. The sequence continues at coordinate 67,168 of QMIH01000748.1, forward strand.
CTCCGCTCCTTGGTGTGATGTCTGGTTTGTGTGTCTGTGCGCTGTGTCCTGTCTCTGTGCTGCTGTTTGACTGCGCAGCATCAGCACCACTTCTGCTCTTTAAAGCATTACATCACCTCCCTGTGCTCTGATTGGCTGAGAGGAAAGCTGAGCTCTGATTGGCTGAGAGGAAGGAGAAAGGGGGACAGGGGGGTGATTAACTCTTTGTTAGTAGAGCTGCAAAGATTTACATATCAATATCGATATGTGCTGGAAGCACTGCAGGAGATTTTATAATTTTTTTATTTTTATTTTTACATTTCAGAGATGCAGAGATTTAATTCTTTAATCATTTTGCAACAATTATTTCATCAGGTTCTTTTCTTTCTACTCAGACAGAATGGGTGTAGTCTGCAAAAAAAAAAAAAAAAAGCCACCTGACACTACAAGCTTGCTAAAAGGAATCCCCTGTGATGGGAAAACACAGAACCTCTAAGGGTTCTCCTAAACGCCTAAACACCTGCTTAAAATGTTATTAGATGATTAAAAACTAATGAAAATATTTTTTGCATGATCCTGTATTCATTTCTGTGGAAAGGCAGACTCTGTTCTAATGCTAGAACAGGAAAAGAAAAAAAAAGTAGATGCTGTGGAGAACCCTGCTCCTGGAGAACCCTGCACCTGCTTCTTTCAGAAAAAGGTTCTTCAACAGGTTCTAAAATGGTTCTAGTTTGATACATACAGTATTCTGATAATGAAACTAATCTTTCTCACCTAGGGCTCTGACAACTGAAGAACGCTTAATGGTCCTAGATTTGCTATTATGATTTGCTCAGGATTTCTGCAAGAGGTTAAAGCTGACCTTTACAGCTTTTATAAACTTGCATGCATGGGAACATTTTTCTAAGAATTCTGCAGGAAAGTGGTTCTTTTTCAGGCACGTCGATGACAGATCAGTCTTGTTTAAATGAGTCATCACTCAGAAAGGTTGTCAGAAATAAAAGACGTCTCAGTCACTAGAAATCAGACACTTCACTAGAAAGAAGTTTAAATCTAGTTCTGTCCTGCACCAGAGTATTAGTATTGGTAGAACCTTTTTTGGAAGATAAAACATCATATTTATCCAAAGAACCCTAAAAGAAGTGTAAATGTGTTATGTTCATTCATTCACCTTCTGTACTTCTTATTTTGTACTGAGACTTCCCAAGAGACCCTGGGACATGGACAGGGTGCTGATGATGGATGCATAGCCTCCTACTTGCTGTAGATTCCATTTAAAAAGGGGTCCCATAAAGAAGTTTTAGGGGGACCCTAGAAAGGCATGGTGAGCACTTGAAGGTGTTATATAGGAGCCTGAATGTGGCGTCTCCCTGCACTGTACCTGTTGCAGTCCTGGAGCTCCTGTCAGCAAAACCAGGTGAGTTTGGAGGATGAAGAACCTGAAAGTGTGCAGAACAGTGAGAACCAGCAGAGAACCCTGCTCTAGGGCGACCAAAATACCCATAATGCACCTGTAACTATAGGGTTGAAAAGGCAGAGGCGGATAAAGTGAGAGGAGAAAGTTTGTGCTCCTCAGACTCGTGTCTCTTATGCTCCGTGATTCATTTTGCGATTTCTGAAAGGTTCTGGTGAGAAACCGGTTCTGTCCGGCTGAGCATCGATCTGAAATGTCAGCTCTATAAATACTGAGGCGGAGATTTATAAAGTGTGTGTCATCATGTGTGAGCAGTGTGTGAGAGCAGTAGAGCAGCAGCAGTAGCAGATCCTCACAGTAAGCACAGTCTCACACACTGCCATCTGTCACACACACACGCATGCGCGCGCGCACACACACACACACACACACACACACACTCTGATATAGTTTGTATTGTATATGAATATTTGTTGATTATATTCTTTGTATTTTATTTACTTTGCTTTTTCAAGAATGAGATTAGTTATTTATTAAATATTTACTATAACTTTAATAATGACATTTTTTAATTTAATATTATTAAATTATTTATTTTTCTTTGCTGTCATATTTTAAGTTTTGTTTCATGCCTTTATTTTCATTCATGCATTTTATTTATTGCATGCATGCTCAGCTTATTTTCTCTTCCACCACAATGTGATTTTTCCTGATGAATGTTTCCAAAAATATTCATTAAAAAAAAAAAAATTCCATTTAAAATCTTTTCAACCTTCTTGTTTTACCAGTTATATTTTGCCACATTTTGTATTTTTTTATTTCATTTTTTAAAGTTTATTATTTTTTTATTTATGCCTTATTACTGTGTTTTACCATTTTTTAAATTCATTAATAAACAAATTAAAAATAATTTCTGAATTTGATTATTTGTTTACTTCTACTATAAAATACTGTGATTACTGTAACCTCCAAGACTTGGATTTAATTAAATATAAAATTATTACTGTATTTACATTTTTAGCGTGTTATTTCATCCATGCATTCTCTATAGCGCTTATCCTGTATAGGGTCGTGGGAGGCCTAGAGGCTGTCTCAGGGTACAAGGTGGGGTACATATGGATGAGGTGCCAATCCATTACAGGGCACAGGCGTGCACACACACGCATCACATGCATACACACAATACATCACATGCATACACACAATCACACACGACAGGCGATTTGCAAACACCAGACAGGTGAGATTTGAACCTACGACCCTTGTTTAACATTATTTTATTTTTAAGGTTACACACAGGTTGTTCTTATTAAATCTGTGTATTAGTCAACTCCATAATCTAGTTTCATTGAGGCACAAGTGTGTGTGTGCATGTGTGTGGTATGAGAGAGAGAGAGAGAGGCAGGTTACAATCGGCATGCACTGCTCGTGCAGATTGAATGTGAGAGAGAGAGAGAGAGAGGCTATGAGGTTGCAGGTGAGTTCTCAGTTGTTTTTTATTCATCAAACACTTACAGAACACAGTGTTCTTCAGGGGTGAACTCAGAGAGAATCATGTTCCCTATGTAGCATTCCCTGTAGTGGACCTGTTTACCAGAGGCGGGGGGAAGGGAGGTGAGAGAGATGAACACACACACACACACACACACACACACCTCATCTGCTATTCTGCACACACTCAGTGATGTCATCCAGATGATGTCTGGGTGAGATAGAGAGAGAGAGAGAGAGAGAGAGAGAGAGAGAGAGAGAGAGAGAGAGAGAGAGAGAGAGAGAGAGAGAGAGAGAGAGCAAAAAACAAGCTGAGAGGGAAGCCTCATCACAAAAAAAAAAACAGAGCGGTGATGTCATCGTCGACCAATCAGCTGCGTCCACAGCATGTGTATGTGTGTGTGTGTGTGGGTGTCTCCGCTACAGTGATGCAGTCGCTCCTGCATACCTGAAACACCTCACATCACTGCCTTTCTGTAAAAACAACACAGCACTGAACGAGAGACAGATTCTGCAGCAAATCCTCCAGAAACATCATCATCAGATCTCCATCACGCCCCGCCCCCCTCACACTTCTTTTTATAATGATAAGAATAATAATAATAATAGAACAATGCTCATTTTGACTGCAACAGCATGTAATATTTTGAGATCTCAGCTTTAGACATGAGATTAGATTTAAGTTTGAGTGTGCGTCATTTTCCTCCGAGCTTCTCACCATGCTGCCTTTCCCAGCATCACTACTTATAAACGCATTAATCCATCATGACGTCATTCCACGGCTCCTGTGCTGCAGAACCATGACTCAGAATTTATGATGTAATGACGTGCTACAGACTATCACACCTCACACACACCTCACTCGGTCCGATTCCAGAAACGTGTGCTTGTGTATAAAACAGCGAGGCCCCATTTAGCAAGACATTGTAGTGTTTTTCTACAAGTGCTAAACACAACGCCAGAAAGTACTTCCTAAAGTAAGTTGAGGATATATAGGGGGCATGTTCACATCCATCATGTCATGTTCACACACATATACTGTACAGTGCCGTGAAAAAGTATTTGTCCCCTTACTTAAATTTTTTTTTTGCATCTCAGATCATCAAACGAATTTTAATGTAACACAAAGATAACATCAGTAAATACAAAATGCCGTTTTTAAATGATTTCATTTATTAAGGGGAAAAAAGTTGCCTGGCACAATGTGAAAAAGTAATTATCCCCTTGCTAAATCATGAACTGTTGAATCAAGAAGTCACTTAAATAATACAAAGTAAAGCACACATTATGCTGCAATCTAAAGAAACAAAGCAATCGACATCAGTGGCGGCCGGTGCAAAAAACATTTTGGGGGGGCGAAAACAAAATAAAACTTTTAATGCTTGCCTGTAAATAGCCATTTATCAGGTGATTAAGTATCATTACTACTAGTATAAAATAAAGGCATGACTCACATCGCATCCAGTCAGCAGCTTCTCTTGCCATAAGAAGTGCTGGAAGACTCGTTGAGAATGGTCCAATCACATGAGCCCAAATATTTAAAAACAATATGATTCGCTAAGAACAAAAGTGGGAGGGTTCAGGGCGCACAGAGCTGCGCCCCAAGGATGATTTGACAAAATCCAATCAGAGCTCAGCCTCAAGTCACATCGTTTGTCCGGCGCCCCGTGTACACGAACACAAATGAACATAATACAGTTTAGATTTGTTTTGATTGCAAATCAATTATATTAAGAAATACAGCGGAATATTGTGACTAAATGACTTTATTTCATTATTAAAATAAACAATTATTCTGTTAAATAATTACATGTTAAAGGAGCATTCTTCTCTGCCTAACTTTAAGGGGGGCTGCCCCGTATTGACCGGCTGCCACTGATTGACATATATAAGTCTAGAAACGGTTGCTAAGCCATTTCTAAGGTTTGGGACTCCAGTGAACCATTGTGAGAGCTATTATCTACATATGGAGAAAACCTTAGTCCTAAAGCACAAACAACGATTCCTCAAGGAGCTCATAAAAGAGGCGTAAAAGTTAGCAATGTCACCTTGCACCACCAGGGTCCGGGTTCGATGCCCGGCCAGGCTCGATTCCCATCTCTGTGTGCATGGAGTTTGCATGTTCTCCCCATGCTTGGTGGGTTTCCTCCGGGTACTCCGGTTTCCTCCCACAGTCCAAAGACATGTAGGTTAGGCTAATTGGCGTTCCCAAATTGCCCGTAGTGTGTGAATGAATGAGTGAGAGTGTGTGTCTGTGCCCTGCGATGGATTGGCACCCTGTCCAGGGTGTACCCTGCCATGTGCCCTAAGTCTCCTGGGATAGACTCCAGGCCCCTGTGACCCTGAATACAGGATTAAGCGGTATAGATGATGAGTGAGTGAGCTCATTAAAGAACCCAGAACAAGGTCAGTTGTTCATGATTCAGCAATAAGTAAAACAGGCAAAAATAAGTGAGATCCAAGGTGAAAGCCATTGCTGTCCAAAAAAAAAAACCACGCAAAAATTGTTTATATTTACCAAAAAACATGATTTTCCCCCAAGGCTTTTGGGAAAATATTTTGTGGACAGACAAGACAAACTTTTTGGAAGGTGTGCATCCTGTTACATCTGGCGTATCCCTTACACAACATTTCATAAAAGAAAAAGAACATCATACCAGCAGTTAAACATGGTGATGGTATTGTGATGGCCTTGGGCTTCTTTACAGTTTGAGGTAATTGATAGAACGATGAATCCTGCGCTCCACCTGAAATTCCTAAAGAGAATGTTTGGCCACCAGTTTGGGACCGGAAGCTCAAGCGCACTTGGCTCAAGCAAACAGAATCTGGCATGACCTTAAATAGGACATTCATGCTTGAAAACCCTACAATGTGGCTGAATTGAAACAATGCTGCAAAGAAGAGTGGGCCAGAATTCCTCCACAGTGATGTGAAAGACTCATTGGCAATTATCGCAAACGTTTCATTGTAGTTGATGCCGCCAAGGGTGGCACAACCAGTTATTAGGTTTAGGCAGCAATTACTTATTTACATAGGGCCAGACAGTTTTTTTTTAAATCATCAATTAAAAACAGCATTTTTATTGTGTAATATTCAAATTTGTTTTCTTCATGCAAAAAAACAATAATAAATCAGGAAGGGGCTCATTTTTTACTAAAGGTATGTGCACCCCTGACCGTTAGACCCATATGCCCCTGTTGAACGTCCCATTCCAGATTAATTTCCCCCTTTAATTTTCCTCTTCCAGGAAGGCTTTCCACTTGACATTAGAGCATCGCTCGATCATTCACACATCCTACAAGAGCAGTAGTGAAGGAGTTTAGTGAGGTACTCAGGTCTTCCACTCCAACACATCCTTTAAACATTATGAACTTTGCTTTGTGGTAAGGATTTGCAGTGAAAGTTGTAAGAAAAGGAAACTGTAATGCTACAGTGTACAGAGACATTTTATACCATTTTATGTGCAAGGGTCATGGGTGCACATACTTTCATCACATTGTGTCTGAGAGCAATGTAACACTAAAACCCTCACTAAACTTATTTGTTGTCTTGTTCCATAAACTTTGAGCTGTAACACCAATAAAGCAGGCCTTTGGTCTCAACAGTGTCGTGCGAGTGTGTGTTAGACAAAAGTGCACGATAACTGAATTGAACATTGTGTTAGACATTTTCAGTGTGTCGTGATGAATGAAGAGAGAACTGTGAATAAATGTCAGGCTGATATTCGCCTCCACTCTCACTCAGCCTCACAGCTTTGCCTGTGTGTGTGTGTGTGTCGCCTAGTCCGCTCCTCGTAGGCGGTTCATATTCACAAACAGATTCCCATTCAGCTCTACATCCTGTCTCTCTGTTCTGTGTGTGTGTGTGTGTGTGCGTGTGTGTAGTAACCCTGGCATGCTATTCAGAACGAGAGTCTTTTATTCAGTGTGTGCTCGTCCTTTCTATCCAGTATATGCTGTGTGTGTGTGTGTGTGTGTGTGTGTGTGTGCTCTTGAACACACATGTACCCACGCACATACAGACAGGTCGCACTGTGTGTGTGACAGCAGGTGGGATGTACAGTATGTGTAGGGGTAAATATCACCACATCGAAACACATACCCTTTGCACGAAGGGCTGATGCACAACTCTAACTGCACATATAGATTATTCCAAAATTATTGGCACCCTTCACACCCAAGAACAAGCGCAACTCTTTAAAACAGGAGAGCCAACATGAACTTAAGACATACACTAGCCGTCCTGTGATGTCTAAAACTTTTGGCGAGAGCTGCAGGGGATCTCAGAGCTTCATCCATGTACAGCGTCCCACAGGTGCGCGTTTAAATCTCGGACACTATTATAGACGGTTAAACGAGATTGCAGTTGTGCCAATGTTGATACAGATGCATGTTTGGCTTCTTGTCCCACAGAAAGGTCAAGCTACGACTAAATCGTAACCTCTTAGCAGAGATAGAAAGGTCTTACATTTCTTATCATTTTGATTCATACACATTGCATACAAACTTACTTCTTTTTATTATGTAAAGCTGCTTTGCGACAATGTCAATTGTTAAAAGCGCTACATAAATAAAATTGACTTGACTTGATCTTACACAGCAATATATAGTTATACATCGCAGAACGGCCTTGCTCAACGTGACATGCGAGAACTGTTTAGGGGTTGCCAAATTTTTTTTGGTATAGGACAGATTTTCCCTTCCAGGAGTATGAGTGAATTTTTCCGCAGCACACTGGAGTGGAAATTTAAAGCGATTTTATGTACCATTTACTTTATAGAGCATTTTTTTTTAATGTTTGAAGGGTGCTAATACTTTTTTAGGTGAAAAAAAATTAGAGGAAAAAGAGAAGAAATAGGGAGCAGTAGAGAGCACACATGTTCTCGTGTTTCACTTAGGCAGTAGGCAACGGGTGAGTGACAGGTTTTTTTTTTTTTCCTGAATGATATTTCACACATTTGGACGTTCAAGCAGATGAACAGAAGGACAGAGGGCGGACAGATCCTCTCTCTCTCTCGCTCTCTCAGGCACCCACACCAGTCACTTCATCACAGCAGGCCTCTGAGTGCAACATGCTGAATTAAAAATCACCCACATCTGACTGTGTGTGTATATATATATATATATATATATATATATATATATATATATATACACATATAAAAAAATATTTATTCCTCCACAGCATGATCATCTCAGAGCTTTAAGATCTGACGGAGTTCTATCAGAGAAGAAACAGGCAAAGAACACAAGAGTTCAGAGTTCAAGATGGACCAGAGCGATGACTTGCACTTCCTCCTGGTGTCACTCCGACTTCCTGTTTCGCACCTGCACCACTTCCTTTCTTTCCTTCAGGAAGTTTCCGAAAGATGTGGCCTCTTTACTCTCTTCTGTAGCTGAGGGAGAAAAAAAGAGAAAGAAGATAATGTTAAAACACACACATTTAGAGGTTTCTGAGATGCGAGACAACTACCAATCACACACACACACACACACCCCCCTCCGAGTCTTAGTTATCAGCAGAAAACAGGTGGAACCACAGAGAACCAGAAGAACCGCGACTGATTGCACAATCCTGCATTCTGATTGGTCCACAAAGCACTGCCCACCCTGTATAAATCTAACGGAGTACTGTACTGCTGCATAGCGCTGGTTACCATGGTGATCAATGTCATCCGTATCGCTGTCCATGTCCTCCTCGTCCGGATTGCCGCGGGTGAAGATAAGGTCGCTGGGGCCGCTGAGGTCAGGAACGTCTAAGTATTTAACAAGATACATCAACTCTACCATACACACAATACTGAGTGTATAAATAGTGTGTGCATAAGTGTGTGCATGCATGTGTCCTTAACCTAAAAGAACTCACCTGGCTGCACACTTGTTTCCATGGACACTTCTCCCATGTCTTTCTGAAGCCGTTCCAGCTGTTCCTGCTGTTTTTTGCTCTGTGCTTCAGCCTAGAGATTAGAGATGCAAAAGAAACAATAAGCAGCACTTCAGTAAATAAGGGCACGGTCAAAGCTTTAATGAGAAACTCTCTCATTGGTCCCGCCCACTCGCAGGCTCTGACTCACCAGCTCCTTGTGCAGGCGCTCGTATTCAGGACGGTACTCTCTACGGAACACCAAACACATCACGCTCATTCACAGTTCAACACATTAAAAGATTAGATTCTACGGCTCTGTACAAACTCCAAACCTAATCGCAGCTTCATAATCACGTCTAATCACACCTGCACGTGTACATGCACAATGAGTGGAGAGGAACTCACGTCTCGTATTCTTTGGCAGCGTCTGCTACCTGAACAAAGAGTTCATCCAGTCCAGAACCGGTAACAGCTGATACACCAACAACCTGCCACACAAACACACATATATACAAAATGATCTAAAGGAACAGTCTGGACTTAAACGTTGAATATGAACCGACACTCCGACAGTTTCACACTTTTGCTTTAATACTGACGATGCATCTTTCTTTAAAGAACCCTTGCAGAACTCCTTCCTCTAAGAGTGACCCAGAACCACAAGCAAATGTTAATCTCCTGACACGGTCTAAAGTCTACAGTTAACTGTAGACTTACCCAGTTATTGCACACTCCAGAAGAAAAAAAACGAAATGAAAAACAATGGTTCAGTGGATACCCAAGGGCACTGAGCTTTCAAAAAGGGCCATACTTTTAATAGAAAACAGTTTGAATTTGTATGTAGAATTTTAAAGTTTTCCCCTAAAATTCTACATACAGAACCTTTCCTTCCTACCTTTCACAAGGAAGAATCAAAAACTATCTGCACTCCATTTACATTAAAACTTCTGTCTCATCACACGTGTCACGTATGTTCATTTGTAACTGTGAGCAAAAACTCAGGAGAAAGTGTTATATATAGAAGTGCAAATATATAAAAGGTGAATGGATTTTAAAGAGAATCATTACTGGTGACAAGACACAAATTCATCACTATGAGCGCGAGAGTAAACAGCAAACTATGGAACGGAAACATCTCTCGGATTAAATGCAGCGGACTGCTTTCTGAGGGCCTTGGGGTCTTGCACGATGATACACAACCGAAAAAAAAAAAAAACCTTGTGACAGGAAAACACTTTATCGTGAACTTATAGATAAGGACTTCAGAGTTTCTCAAGGGTGCAATACAGAAGATCCTATTAAAACTTTTTAATAAACAAACAAACAAACAAAAAAAGAACTTCTAGGATTCTCTAAGGGCATTTTCTCATTAGGGCCAAGGGATCATTTCTGAAAAAACTTGACCCCAAAGTCTGGTTAATTTTACATCAGTGAGAACACAGTCATTCTATGCTTGGGAAGCGTGCCCGATTCTGCTTGGAATGCTGGTCTTAAACATGGATTGAGTCAGATGAGACAGCCGATCGTGCCGGAGAACCAGTTTAGATGCGACATCATCGGTGCTCTATGTCTCCACCGGAATTTCTGAGAGAGCATAGCATGTGCCAGTCTCATCCTCTGGCCTACACAGCCAAGGAACGTGAGAGCATTGCTCTTTTTTCCCCCCCAAAATATCAATAATATAGGACAGCGCGAAGATTGATTTCCTTGTCGTCTTCTTCTCTTTGTGCTTAATGGTTGTGCTCTATCGAAGAGTGACAAGTGGACCAGTAAAGAGAACCAGTACAGAGTGGGGAGGAGGAAGCAATCGTTCCTGAGCACGGTACAAAGAACCATTATGGGTTTTAAGAGTGAAAAAGAAGCACCAGCAGTAGGAGTGACTGCGATTCCACAATAACACAACGCAAAAACAAACACAAAACCGTCCTGAATTAACACATCAGCTAAAGTGTGTTTTGTGAAACTGCTTTGAGACAATGACAATTGTTAAAAGCACTATAGAAATAAAACATTTGTTGAAATAAAGTGTGGTGTATGTGTGTTTGTAACTGTTCTGTGTGTGTGTTACTCACACGCAGGTTTGTGTAGAACTCGTCCAGAACCAGACTCATCGAGCGTGTGAGGTTACTGACGTACGATGTCTCCTGGTTAAGCGCGTCCTGAAACGCCTCAAAATCCTGCATCCACTCCACCGCAAAGCGGTGATCGATTATATCCGTCTGCACACACACACACACACAGGTTCATGTTGTGTCCCTGTAACATGCTGATGTTTTAGATTTCATTAATCTGTGCTTCATTGATTTGAAAATGTATTTGAACACTGTTGTTTTTTCTGTGACTGATCAGCGCCCCCTAGTGCCCGGTGCTTTTATACCACAAGGCGTTATTAAAGGACACAAATATTATAGGACACAAATGACTGCTCTGAACTGCACTAAGGCAACGACTTAAACATCCTAACCCCTGTGAAACAACACATGACTATGATGTACAGGTTTACTAACAAACTGTAAAAAAAAAAAGACTTTAAACACTGACTTTCATTTACTGTCTGCAAACAAAAAGTTATTTACGCTGAAAGGAACAACTGAATGTACATTTCACACACTTGTGCTTACCTTGTTCATGACTACGATGAAAGGAAGCTTGGTTTTGTACAGAATGCTAAACACAAAACACACCAGAGTTACACAGTTTGAGTGAGGAACAAAACTGCCAGAATGAGACACAAATGATTACACATTGTGTGTGCGTGAATGTGTTTGTGCGTGTCCGAGGGGTGTGTGAGGGGTGTCCTGACCTGCAAGCGTACAACATGTTGGACATAAAGGTAACAGGGTTCACACTGCGGGACGTGTCCATCACATACATCACCACACACGGGAAAGACGAGGCCTGTATCACACGCACACACAAAACACATCTTATTCACCTCCTCTTTCTTACCTCTTTATTTTATCACACACACAATCATATATAGTAACATAAAATGAATAAAAGTCACCACCTGAATTTAACCAAACACAATAAACACGATACATACAGTACTGAAACTCGAACGCACATGTGTGTTTGTCGACGAGGCATAGCTCCAGACACACGTGTTCCCAGTACTAAAAAGGAAGTTGTGTTGTGCACTTGTTGGAAAAGTATCTCTCGACAGAGTAAAAATTCATCATTGTTAAGTATTATTTCCGCTCATAAGGAAATGTTCGTGAACGAGTTCAACTATGAAGATTCCGGCAAGGACTGTGCCTGGAAATCGTCTCCTTTTTCAGGAGTCTGCAGGAATCTTCGTTCTGGAAATCCGGTAGAGAATCTGTGTGCACGATATGAACACCCTCTACAGAGAGGCGGTGCACACACACTTCGAACACTTACAGTGCGCATACCATGGTGAATCAACAAGCTAATAGTGTGCATGTTAGTTTTTCAAGAGAAATAAACTCCTTTTGTCCTCAGTACTACATATTTACAGTATCTTAACATACTGTAGTTCAGAGGCTACTAATAGACAGTTACTGCAGTGATTAATACGGTTCAGCTGCAACAAGTTAATTAACCCTAACTGCTACAGTGAGTAGCTTCTCATTTCTTGAACAACCATGTCAGAAGTCATAACCTCTGGTCGTGGCAAAAACTTTACTATGTTTGAGAAGTGGAAAATGATTGTCCTACATCAAGCAAAGAAAACAACTAATGACATTGCTGACACTACAATATTGGGTTAAAACCTGTAAAACGCATTAAGAAAACCTGTAAGGATAGTGCTGAACCATCATCTTCGAGGAAGAAACGAGTGGCAACATGCCAAGTGCCGGCTGTGTTATGATCTGGGGTTGCTTCTGTTGGTCAGGTCTAGGTTCATCAATGTTGTGTGTCCAAAAAATTAAGTCAGTTGATGACCTGAACGTCCTGAACCAGGTTTTTCCATCAATTGATTTTTGCTTCCCTGATGGCACGGGCATATACCAAGATAATGATGCCAGTGTTCATGAGGCTCAAATTGTCAAAGAGTAGCTCAGGGAGCATGAAACATCATTTTCACACACGAATTGGCAACTAGAGCGTGGGGACTTTAACCCTGATTCTCCCATCATTGGTACAGGATCTTGAAGAGAAATGAATGCGACTCTAGATGAAAATAAACGTTGTGACATTGCATAAGCTTATCAATGCCACGACTGTAATCAAAGCAAAAGGCATTCCAATTAAATATTAGAATGTGTAGCTGTTATTTTTGGCCCAGGCAGTGTGTATTCCCACATGAACATACACAACATACACACAATGAAATTAAATAATACATATTTACATACACACATGGATTAGAGAATATAAAGTCCACACGTTACACACCAGAGCCTCAGTTATGATGGTTCCTGATGCTGACCACGTGAACACCTCAATCTGTCCTGGAGTGTCAATCAAAACATACCTGTAAAGGTCAAAGCCACAGTTAACACTGATTAACACTACCGAACACTGCAGCGTGTGTGTGTCGATCACTATAAACACTCACTCATGATTCTGCTGCTTCTTCTCAATGAACTTCATCACCTAACGAACAGAGAAGGGAGAAATTAATCTCACACACTAACACACAGCTAAATAAATAAAGAACACTGACATCTTCTGGCTGTCTACACACACACATTACAAAGAAAAAAATAATAGAATATAATAATAGATAGAATATTTCATAATAGAGCTGAGCAATGTATCAATACTGTGATAAGAAAGCAGGAAGCTCATTAGTATTTACCTCTACTTAAAGCATTATAATTAAAAACAAACAAACAAGCTAACCTAACCTGATCAAACCTTGTCGCAAACAGGTTGAGAGATGTGACGATTCCTCCGTTTGGTCCCAAACCATATCTGTGTCAGAGTTAAAGACACTCCAACGTAGCACTTCTGTAACTATACATAATCATTAATAATCATCTGATGTAGAGCTGCACAAAGAGATCTGACCTGTGCGACTATCTAATCCCAAAAAAGCTGCAATTTAATACTAGTAATATATGCACAGTCGAGATTTAAGCAGAGTTTTGCAATAATGTAAGAGTTTCAGGCGATTAGTAAATATTGACAAACATTCTCTTAATTAGACCACATGTCCAATTATTTGCTGTAATAAATGACTGTATAAATACATTTGAATAAAAAATATCGCAATTTCCAGCCACAATGTGTGTTGAAAATAATCACAATGTTACTTTTTAATTACATTGTGCAGCCCTAATCTGATGCATAAGAACATGAAATCAGACGCAGATCAGACTCGAGGTGTAAAGGATACTGTTTCATCACTTCCTTATAGTTCACTGTGTCTCTGATGTCTGTAAATAAACCACACACACACACACACACACACACACACACACACACAAAATCCAGGTTCAGTAACCTCACAACTAGTATGCTTTAATCATTTCTATAAGATCAAACAAAACATTTTTAATTTTCTAATTATTTTATTACTCATTGTTAACAGAAACATGTAAAATGTATTTATCTATTTCTATTCCTCTATTTTTTATTCCTCATCAATTTTTTGTCTTTTGTCCGTCACCATGCCAATCTTTTGTCCTGCCTGTCTGTCGTCCCGTCTGCCCATCACCCTGTGCATCTGTCCGTTGCCCTGTCTGTCTGTCATCCTGCCCAACTTTCTGTTGCCCTGCTGGTTCGTCCTTCTGTAGGTTTGTGTGCGTGTGTGTGTGTGTATTCTTTGAGCCTGTTCAGAATACTTTATCATCAATTAATAGTTGGGTTACCGATGTTGGCTGGAAACGGAACTTCATGAACAGCAGGGTCCAGATTAATAACATAAGGCGGACTCTTCTTAGAGTGCAGATAAGCTGTGAGTCGCTGAAAAACAACATATTAACAAAATGAACTCACTTAAGGTTTATTGACTAAAATGTCATTATCTCTCTCTGTGTCTCCCTCATACACACACACACACACACACACACAGAGAGATAGAGTGTGAGAGCTTGAGAGACAGTGCGACACAGCGTACAAACACCCTAAATATTCCTAACTAAAATTTAATATCACTATTGTTCAAATAGTTGTCGTTATTGTTGTTAATATTGATGTTATATATTTTATTATTATTATTTGGTTTTGTTTATGTGTACCAAATATATTATTATTTCATATCTAATATGTTTATAATGCTTATATATTTTTTATAAATTCAGATTGAGTTATTTATAATGTAATTAATGTTTTATAATAGCTTTGGCAACAAAGTAATATTTTTGTTAACATTCATGCCAATAACGCTCTTCTAAACTGTACTGAACTGAGAGAGAGAGAGAGAGCTAACATGCTAAACTCGTTGGTCTGTGACCAGTACCTCACGCACATTTTTTATTTTTCCTGCCCGTATTGTGACAAAACCACGCCCACCGGGACTATGATTGGCTAATAGCAGCACGCGAGGATCAGCGGTTTACCCTCATGAGGAGCGTTTCTAGGCAACCAAAAGCACCTCCGTGGACTGCGCGTGCCTCATTATGAATTACGAACTATTAGCCAATCAGAGCAAAGCAGGTGAAAATTGTAAGAATAGAGGTGGAGAAAAAAAAAACATCGAGGTGTTTACCTGAACGAAAGTAGTTTTGCCCGAACCCGCCATCCCAAGCACTATGAGACACACTGGCTTCTGTTCCGGGTTCTTTCCCAAAGATTTTGCGCTGCTTGTCTCTGGATTTTCATCACCCACTCCATCGTTTTGTTCAATTCCACCCGCAGCACCAGCGCTCTCAGTCTGCGCGGTAGCCATGTTAATCTGAAACGTGCAACCCGAAGCTGTCGTCAAGCAACTTGTATTGTCGTAAATGCTGCAAAAACGTTCACTACGTTTAGCTGTAAAGTAGCCGCTAGATGGCAGCAAAATCTCGATATTAGTGACTCCAACACACAACAAAAATACATGGATATTATTTATCCATGGATATAGATTCATTACATTTACATGTATTAAATGATATAGTTTAAAGAAGGACAGAATTTATTTGTAGGTCCAATAGAATTAGGTTACAATTTAAAAAGATGAAGAAGTGGCTAAAAATATAATTTACACACAGCAGATTCATAATATATAAACTTGTCACAAAAACAATGTCTTAAAGACTTCAAACATAGACAATGGCAGCATCATCTCAGGGAGTATAGAGATGTTTTACAAAAATTAACATTCAAAATGGACACTCAGACAGACAAATAAGTTAAAAATAGGTTAGAAGAGTTTATTTTTTGACAGAGAAAGAACATCCAACCCTCACCTCAACCAGACAGCCAGATAGCCAGACAGACTGACAGACAGAGAGAGGCAGACAGACAGATAAGTTAAAAATAGGTTCTCCAGACGTCTCCAGACTTTTAAAATAATTACTGCAGATGAGCACCTGAGAAAAACATCAGCACACCCGGACCAACTGTATGGATTTTAGTTCGTGTGCCTGTGGTCACTGTAGATTTGTACAGATGTACAGTCTCTCTCTGTCTCTCTGCCAAACATCACGTCTTGATCCATTACTGTTTCATATCAGAGGCCCTGATCTCAACACTCAGCTCTGGTTTGTAGTAAGAGGTCTCTCTCTCTCTCTCTCTCTCTCTCTCTCTCTCTCTCTTTTGTGTGTGTGTGTGTGTGTGTGTGTGTGTGTGTAGTCTGGAGATGGTTTATACTACACATTCCTGAATAAAGCTGCAATACATTTCACAGAGAGCGCCAGCTTCACTTAACGACTCGGACTGCAGCCGTGCCCTCGTTTTTACGAAGTCCTCCTGAGCTGAGAGGTTTGATGGAAACGCCTAAAAATGGACTTTCTGGGAATCTGTTTATCAACACGTCCTTCTGTTCCAGCGTGAGGCCACGGGAGAGCTTCAACTCACTACAGAAGTGCACTGAATCACTAAGTCAGAGTGAACTCTCTAAACCTACACTACAGATGTACTTCAGTGCTCAGAGTTTTTACTTGACCCTGTGCATTAAACATGACACACACCCCTGCTCCTGACACACTGATGGGATGATGCAACACGTCGTAGCTGAGTGAAAGTGTTAAAACAGGCCAATGTGTGACTCTTATTTTAATCAGGGGAAAGGTCTCACAATTTCACAATGTTGTATTACAGAAGACAAGGAAAAAAAATCTCTCTGCTAGGGTTTAAACATAGATATAAAGCGAGATAAAATGAGAAAGATATCATATCATGACATCATCATGACTGAACAAAAAAAGGGAAAGCATTTAAAAAACAACAACAACAAAAATGAATTGAATTAACTAAAAAATATTTAATACATAAATTAAGGGAAATACAATTCTGTTTAATAAAAAAGTGAATTTTGCATTTTACATTTGTAAATTTGAGTTAAGTGAGTTTTCCATCACGGAGCACGTACAGGTTCAGAAAAGGACAGTTTAAATATCTTTCTACCCTTACAGTATGACTAAATCCAAATAACTTAATTTCACCTATTTCCCCTATAACTTCACCTATTTCAGCTAGAAACCACAAATCAAACGTCAGGGTCAAAGGCCAGGGTCAGATGTCAGAGTTGGACACGAGACGACCCCCTGGGGCATAA
>QMIH01000748.1:89530-95140 GCA_003987875.1 Clarias batrachus
CTCATGCTGGACGTCTGGGTGTGGCGGGGATGTCTTATCATCGACTATTGTTCTCCGATTCCTCTTGGCTTTTGGTCCTGTGCAGCAGAGTGTGTCAGTGTAGCGAAGGATGCTAATAACTAGAGCAATACCGTTTACAAATGGGCGTGAATACTTTTGGATACGTCTGTGCAACCTGCTAAAGACAGTGACAATAGTGAGGGAGTACTGATGCATGTACTCCATGCAGATCCATTAATATTGGCACCCACAACAGGAACGTTCAGGCCGGTGTTATTGCCGTTAATTCATTCCCTCTGTGTGCGTGAGTGTGTGTGTGTGTGTGTGTGTTTATTCATTTTGTATTCCAGACATTGCACTTCTCCTCCTGAGTCGTTTCATTCACATGATCAAAGTCTAACTGGATGTGTTCTGGCATTAACAGTGTGAGAACAGAAGCGGTGCCTCCTTCCAGATGTTTCCAACATCTTCAGTTCCCCTGCAAGGTCCGTGAGAGAGAAACACGCTGAAACACTCGCTCCTTGGAGGTTTATTTAACCGCTTGCTCAACTCCGAACGTCGCGGAACACGGCGTGTACAGAAACGACAAAGTGCACGGTGAGGTAAATGATGCTTTACCTCCTGTTTCGTCTGAGCATCACCTCATTCATACCAGTTCACTTTATACATTCATTAATCCTGATCATTGCTTCGAACTGACATGAGAACTGGATTACTTTAGCCAGATTAAGTTAGCTGGGTTAACTCTATATTTCAGGGCCATGTTCTAAAGAGGTGCACTAATTACATTGCTACAATCGTTTAACTCTATGATGTCCTCATTCAAAATTTAAATATTAATTATCTCCAAGGATGTTTTTAAATCTCACCATCTGACAGATACATATCTGTATGTTGTGTGGTCTTGATGTAGCTCGCTACTAGAGTGCCAATCCATCACAGGGCGCACACACACACACGCACACACACACACGTGAATGCACACACAAACACACTCCCTACGAGCAATTTTGGGAACTACAATTACCCTAATGTGCATGTCTTTGCACACTGGGAGGAAATTGGACTGCCCTTAAGACGCCCATCAAGCATGGGGAAAACAGACAAACTCCACATACACAGACGCAGGGTGGGAATTGAACCCTCAACCCTGGAGATGCAAGCCACCAATGCTTACCTCTATGCAACCATCCTGCCTCTGCTATGATATGATGCTTACTAACGATATGATACTCACTTACTCACTCACTCATCGTCTACACTGCTTAATCCTGTATACAAAGTTGCTGGAGCCTGGATCCTATCCCAAGAGACTTAGGTCACAAATCCAATCCATCAAATAAGGGTGCAAATACAGACTCACACACACATTCAAACACTATGTGCAATTTAGGGAAGACCAATCAGCTCGAGGACGCGGAGGGAATCCACCAAGCATGGGGAGAACATGCAGACTGCATGCACACAGAGGTGGGAAGCGAACCTGGTGGTGTAAGGCAACCTTGCTTACCACTATGCCGCCCCCACTACAATTAAATGATTTTACACACAACTGTACATCTACAACTGTCTCAAAGGGAACTGTGAAGCTTTACAGTGGATTAATCAGTGTTGTTGACATTCAACTGTCAGATCACTAGATTTTTGAGCTAGTAGCACAAGTGACACATGATCTCCTCTCCACTTCATGTTTGTTTAAGACTGTGTCGTTATTAACATTGCCCTGCAACGCCATAAACTCCAGTAAGAAAATGCTGTTGATCAGAACTCCAAACCCTGATTTGTTTAGTTTGTGAGCTAGGATTCATGTCGATGATATTATTCCAGTGGTACGCTTTGTAAAATTAATGAGTTCGGTGCAGGACGCAAAAACGTGTAGTTAGCGAATATTTAGAGAAACAGAAGTCAGATTATTAAAAAAAAAGACAATATCACAAACAGCACAGAGAACGCTAAGGACTGAAATCCCAAATCCCAAACCTAAGGGGGTCCATGTGTTATTATTCAGGGGTCTGTGTGTGTGTGTGTGTGTGTGTGTGTGCGTGTGTGTGTGTGTATGTGTATGGGGGGCATACTAATCAGAAATAATGAGAGGCAGGTGAACAATCAAATGAACTAATGGCAAAGGGAGAAGGGCAGACATGGCACATGGCCCAATGGCAACAAAGACTCGAAGCTGCAGGGCGAGAACAGATTCAAACCCGCTTTTGTTTTCTAAATGAAATGTTTAAAATTAAGCAACAAAGGAATACGCAACGAAAATAAATCCCGAAGCCTAACTTCTAAAGTTGTGGAATTTTCTTGTAACCATGGGGATGGTACTGTTTGACAACATCATTAGTTCCGATTTACTCTAATATTGTCTCTAAAATTAGTTCCTGTCGTGGTGCAGATGTTTCTGCAGTGGAGGCAACAGGGAGCAGAGTGACGTTTAGAACACAGCCCAGGAAACTTCACGCGGTCTCATTACACTCACTCGCTCATCGTCTATACCGCTTTATCTTGTATTCAGGGTCACTTTGGTGGGGGGGGGGATGCTGAGCCTATCCCAGGTGACAGGGTGCCAGTCCATCGCAGGGAACGCCAATTAGCCTAATCTGCATATCTCTGAACTGTGGGAGGAAACCAGAGTACCCGGAGGAAACCCACCAAGCACAGGGAGCACATGCAAACTCCATGCACACAGAGACGGGAATCGAACCCAGACCCTGGAGGTGCAAGGCGACAGTGCTAACCACTACACCACAAACATCTTTCATCTGTCATTACAAACATCTAGAAATGAGAAATAAAGGTTTTGCTCTGACATGAACAGGATAGAAAGGGTTAAAGTGTGTAAGAGCAACGAGGAAACACACACACACACACACACACACACACACACACACACAGGGATTGAGTTGGGAGTGTTTGTTTAGCACTGAGTGTTTCCTGCATTGGGGTGAAGAGGGTCAGTGATAAAGGAAGAAGGAAGTGAATCTGTGCTGAAACGACAAATACAACTTCCTCTTAACGCTAATGATAACAGCGCTAGCACTCCTGACTCCTCACACACCAGACTGAGAGCGGCCTGATTTGTTCACCTATCTTTACTTACGTTGACGTCTTTCATTGTCATTCAGGTTCAAGGTCACATTTACCACTTTAGCGTCATGCTTGGGTTTTTTATTTATAACTTTTTTTTTTAATCTTTTGCGGTGGGAACTTTTGGTTTCTTCTTTTTGCTATTTTGAACTTATTTTACAATCATTTTCCTTAGCTTTGCCTTGACATGGGTCTTTTACGGTGGAGTGCAAAACAACTTAACAAAACCGAAAACAAAATAACATTCAAAGACAAAATAACAAATTCAAAACCAAATGAACAAATCCGAAAACTAAATAACAAAACCCGAAACTAATTGTTAATATATTGTTTTGTTTTGGGTTTTGTTAATTTGTATTGCACTTCTCGGCCAGTCAGATACGAACCGGAAAAGGTAGGTATAGTTTGCGAATTAAATTCTTACTGCTGATTGGACGAGACACCTGTCACTCAAGATAAACAGGAAGTAGGAAATTGTGTCTCTAACTTTGTTTCTTGTGTGTCCTGCTTCATTTTAAAACATTTTTTTCGGTGTGCAAAACTAAGAAAATAATTTAATTTTTCATTAGAAAGAAAGGAAATGGAATTTATAAAACGTTACTTTGAGGACGGACATTCGTATGCCGTGATTTTGGATATGCTGATGACATATCACGGTATAAAGATTAGTTTGCGAMCTGCTGTGTCTCTTTTAATAGAAAAAAAAATCCACAAGAACTGTAAAAATTTGTCAGAACGCCATATTTGAAACCACAATAAGGACAGTACATGTTCGCACATTCATACACACACGAATCTACCGCCGCTACAGTACTTCCTGTATATTTTGAGTGACGGATGTCTCGTCCAATCAGCGGTAAGAATTTCATTCGCAAACTATACCTACCTTTTCCGGTTCGTTTCTGAACGGCCGAGAGGTGCAAACCAAATTAACAAAACCAAAAACTAAATAGCAAATTCAAAACCAAATTAACAAAACCGAAAACAAAATAAATTCAAAATCAAAATAGCAAAACCGAAAACAAATGAACAAAACGCAAAACAAAATAACAAATTAGTTTTGGGTTTTGTTATTTTGTTTTTGAATTTGTTATTTTGATTTGGGTTTTGTTATTGTGGTTTTTAATTTGTTATTTTGTTTTCATTTTGTTAAGTTGTTTTGCACTTCTCAGCCACTGTAGTCTTTATTCGTGTTTAACACATGAAAACACACACTTTAACACACGATGATCGTGTCCGAGTTCCACTGAGTACAAATAATGTGCACATTTCTGTTGTCAGTTTTAATGTTGAAGTTTCCTGGTTACGGAACAGGCGTACACACCATCAGAGTAGGGATCACTCAATACACACATTCCGTAACAAGCACAAAACACACACACATACACTGCTTTTAGGGCGAGTGTGTTTAAACTCTGCCAACAGTGATGAAAGTGATGTGGTCAATAGCGGCCGAATGCCAGGGCCTGCATCGTGTTTTCTGCCTTCACATGTGATAAAAAAGTTTCGCCTCAGCGCTGCCCTGTGAAACCAATTACGCTGAGAAACGTCCCTCTGCACGGCGCGCAGGAAAGGGAAAGTCTAAGAAAAACAAACGCATCAGGTTTCTCCGACACCCGACACCTAGAGGAAGTTTATGCAAGGACGTGTGTTTATTTACCTGCTCAGTTAAAGAGACGATGAGACGCTTATACAGAACCATAGGTTGTGATGATCAGAGCTAGGAGACGATAAAGACACACACGTCTACATGGCACACCAGAGGAAGGGATGTTGTTGTAAATGTTCCACTAGTTTGATACCAAAGTGTGTGAGGAATCAGGTATAATATTAAATCAAGTTAACCAGGACACATCTCACTGAGCTGGGAGTTTTAGTCTGTTGTTCTTTAACATCAGCAGTCTTTATTAGAAGACAACACACACACACACACACACACACACACACACACATAGCTCTGCGGCAACTGTTTGGAACGCTACTTGGTTTTGATTCCTTCCAGTTTTGCAGCTCTTGAGTACATCACAGATTTCCTGCTCATGACTGTGGAACAGCCAGATGAACGCTGATGTTGCATTGTCACTGTATTATCGCCTGTGTTCAGTCTCTCTGCATTCAGTCTCTTTCTATGTTCAGCTTCTCTGTGTTCAGTCTTTCTATGTTCAGACTCTCTCTCTCTGTGTTCAGAATCTACTGTATGTGCTCAGCCTGTTCTGTTCAGTCTTCTTGTGTTAGGGCTCTTTGCATTCAGTCTCGGCGTGTCCGTCGTGTGTTCAGTCTCTCTCTGTGTTTCCGTCTCTGTGTGTGCAGTCTCTGTGTACACTCTCTCTGTTTGCATCCTCTCTTATATACATTGTTCAGACTCTTTCTGTTCAAATTCTGTGTTTAGACTCTCTCATTGTTCATTCTCTCTGTGTTCAGATTCTCTTTCTATGTTCTGATTATGTTTGGAAATTTCTCTGTGTTCACCCTCTGTGTTCACTCTGTCTGTGTTTAGTCTCTCTGTGTTCACTCTATGTTCACTCT
>QMIH01000748.1:97233-112350 GCA_003987875.1 Clarias batrachus
TATATATATATAATTCTTGGAGTGCGAGCATAATTCAAGCACTCATATATCAAAGCAAATTTCCTCTTACAAGATCATGGAAACTCAGATGATTTGTTCAAAAATATTCATATAAAAAGAATTAAATTATAACGTAAAAAGAAAATAAATTAACTTACACTTTAACGTTGATAAGAACGGTGGCTGAAGTAAGCCGAGAAAGGAGAGGACGAGGGAGGGGGGGGGCTACTTTGTAGGACGATTTTCACACACATGTACACGCGCACACACAAACACACACAGACACGCACACTAACACTAACAAAATATATCTATCTATCTATATAAAGAGAAATTTATATCTATATCTATATAAATACTGTAGATATAAAGAGAAATTATAATTGGCCAATGTATGTGTGCTTGTTTGGCCAGTGAAGACTGAAAACCCGAATCAGACTACAGAGTTGGTTATCTTTTATTTGATCTGTTCCGCTGTTAGAGTTAGTACTGTATATTAGCTGGAAGTAAGTATGGTAAATTCATATCAGTCCAGAAATGTTGTTGAGGAATGATCGGGGTGATATCACATAGCAGGGATTTAAATTGTACTCTGTGTTAGGAGACTATAAATTCAATATAACAGGAGATATGTTTAAGTTAATATAGAGTGCAGTTTTGTTCGCTACAGTCCAGTACTGCTCATCAGGGTTCAAATGAATAATTATGATTTATAAATATTTCCTCATGTGTTTTTTATTCTGCATAGCTGCATTGCGACAGTGCCCATTATTAAAGTACAGTGGAACCTTGGATTAAGAGCATAATTTGTTTAAAAAAAAAACAAAAAAAAAAAACTCAAAAACACTCGTAAATCAAATCAAATTTTCCCATAAGAAATAATTGAAACTCAAATTATTATTGTGTGTGTGTGTGTGTGTGTGTGTGTGTGTGTGTGTGAAGTTGAAGTAAGGAGCCCCTTCCCTCTCCCTCTCCTCATCTTACACAGTTATCCTTCCTCCACTTTTATTTGAGTTTCACACACATGTGCGCACACAACGGAAACACTGTTTTATTGGTAAGAAAACAACAACAAGAAATCTCTCTAACGACACACTAACGGAATCACTGCTGTAAAGTAAAAATAAAACAAATTAACCTGCACCTTACCTTTGAAAAGAATTGCAACAGAGCAGTTTCTGTGTAGAGCAGTGTGTGTGTGTGTGTGTGTGTGTGGGCACACACGCGTGCGCACACAGACACAAAGTGCAGGCTGATACAGAGAGAGGAAATGAATCTTTAACATCTCTAATGAGACTTTCTTTTGCTTTACATGCACACACACACACACACATACAGACACAAAATAAAAGAACATAGTGGTCACAGTATTATAGTAAACAGTACATGCGTGCACGGATTTTGATTATACCAGTAAGAGAGGAGCACTAAGACCCAGCGGGGAGATGATTACCCACAATTCCACAGCGCAAGAGAGAGAAAAACTATTGGCTCAGTTGTGATCATGTGACGCTCGTTGTCAAAACAAGAAGCGCAAGCGTGATACATGATACTCGGTATTCGTAAACCAAGACTTTCGTTTGTTTTTTTTCCAAGTCAAAATTTATTATAACTCTTTGCTCGTCTTGCGGAACACTCGCAAAGCTAAGGTTCCACTGTACAAAACAAATAAAATTCAATTCAATTCAATTAAACCAAAATACGAATAATTATAAGGGAAGTCAGAGCAAAGAAGCTACCATAGCTATGTGAGTGCTGGATCTAATGAAGTACAGTATGTACTGGCTACAATAAAACAAAACCCGAAGCATCCAACATGGAGAATTTCACAACACGCTCAATCCCTGTAATTAAGCACTGAATTCCAACTTGCCTGAAGCTAGCACGCTTGATAACGTAGTTTAATTTCTCTATACGCATTAATTTCTGTCATGAATAATCTCTCTGTTTGTGTTCACCCCTTTTCCTGGCTTTTATCTGCCTTATCCAGAGACGGTGAAGCTCTTCCTCCCCAAACATCACAATTCATTTTGATAAATTATCAAGCAGACGCAGCACACGGCCTTGAACCTTTTATTCATGGAAGCACACGGATCATTTCCAGTGTGAAAGGAGATACAACAAACCTCTCAGGATTTCTTTAAATAACACACAGTGATTAGTCATTGATTTGAATGACCAGTTAAGACTTCTTTAATGTGCTGAGGTTAGACATAAAACACTAGAAAAATTTTAGTAAACATTTATTAATTATCTTTATTTGATGTCTTTTAAGATCTGGATTCTGCTGATCTTCTGAGCATTAGAAAAAGTCCAGAAATATTTTTCCCTCTGTGATTTTAGCTCGAGCACTTAGCGGTGTACCAGAAGCATGTTTTGACAAATAGCCGTAACCTCCACATCCCTGTGAACTTTCTGTGGAATTCAGGAGGAAATGTTGTCTGATTTCTGTTCAGCCCACAGGAACGTCAACCACCGCACCATTTCTATCAGCTGACCTGCATTTGTGTGTGTGTGTGTGTGTGTGTGTGTTTATACATGTAGACGGACGAGATGATAAAAATATCTCTGCAGAAACAGTCCTGCTCGGTCCGGGTAAGCGAGGACAACTCAAGCGCTGCCATCACAGTGTGGTTTCTCCTCCTTGAATGTGTGTCGTTTTCAACTCTTTCTCTTTCCGCAACAGCTTTGGCACACACACACACACACATACACACACACCAGATGGGTTTGAGACATGTGGAAAAACCCCGGAATATTTTAGCGAATGTTTTAATAGAATATTCTCAGCATTAAGGGAATTTCCGTTTACAGAGACGTTTTTTTTTTTCTCTATAAGTCCAAACTGGTCTGGAGTTTATCATTAACGTTTATCATCATATCAGTAATACAATTAAGGTAGTTTAATGAAATTAAATGGTCAAAGACAGACTACATTATAATCATAATCACGTTTACTATACAAGCATTGCCCTCAGACTTCAGGCCACGCCCCCTACCATTCAGCATGCTAATCAAGAAAGTGATGTCACAGAGAGTGTTTTATTTCTCTCTGAGCGGGTTTGGTTGTGTTATAAAATCAATTTTTAATGCAAACTGGAACACACCTTTTGTTTAATAGCTCCTCCCACCTGAGAGGCAGGAATATAATTAGGGGTGTGGCCAGGATGCATAGAATTAAATACAACTTTATTTCTATAATTTTATCTATTTTTCGAAACATACAGTCCTATAGGGAGGTCTTGATTAATTTCAAGACCTCCCTTAATTTCTTCATAGTAAATTAATTTAAATGATGTGAATTAAATGAAAGAATCAGGAGCAAATTATTTACTGTAACAAGCTGCAAAGTCCATTTTAAAAATCGGTTGTTCATGTATTAATCTCAGTAGAAACCTTATTTCCCCTCTCGTCTATTCCAGCGACTCAGCCTTCAGCATCACTACTATGCTAATCACTGGCCTGATCATCTGTTATCATCTGCACCTGTTTCTCACAGGTTCATGTCATTGGTTAGATTGTTTTATTTGTTTTTTTTATTCTAAATATTCAAGGTAATCAGTTACATCAATTTATGTAAAAGTAATGATGTTTCCAATTTTAAGTAAACAGAACTATCAATTTTTGAGTTTGTTGAACTTAAATAAATTGTTGCTGCAGCTGTTGGGAATCAAACCCAGGCCTTTGACATGACAGGCGAAACACCTACCACTTAGCCACCAGTGCTCTATAGAGTTTAAGTTGGTGGAACTTTAAGGTGACAGTTACTGTTACTTAAGTACTTACAATTACTTAAAATATCAGATTTGTTCAGCTAACTTGAAAGGTGTAATCTACAAACTCATGAATACCAAAAAAGTTCTGAATACTCAAAAAGGTCTATTAATTAAGACCTAATTGCAATTATTTATGTTAACAGGTACTCAATTTGTTTAATTACTTTGAGCATTAGGGTTTACAGTGTAGAACAAGAGTCTCTGACAATAGCTCAGCTGCAAATCATAGGCTTATGATAGAAGCAGAAGATTAAAGGAGATCCTGAGTGGTTTTCGAGTTGTTCTTTACTTTGAGGGTTTTTTTCTTGCTATTTCTGGGATGTTCCCTTCATGTCCAGAGTCTAAGCAGTGATTTGTGGATTTGCCACATGAATATGGTCCGGACAGTAGCAGGCTGGATGATGTAACGGCCACGTTAGCACACGTTGGCATTCCACTTGTCCGATCCTCTTGGTCACGTGTTACTGAGAACGTGGATATTTAATAGACTGCACAGGATCAGATTTTTTTTTGTTTTTGGCAATAATAATAATTATTATTATTATTGTTGTTGTTGTTATTTTTATTATTATTATTATTATTAATAATAATAATAATAATAATAATAATAATAAAAGTTTGCTTCAAATGCATATAATGTAATAAACTACTTTTTGCAATAACTAGAGTGACCTCTTTTTATTTATCATTAGCATTTTTGCATTAGCATGAATATAGAATAAACTCTACACATGCTCAATTTGAGCATCTTATAGACTATATAACTTGCCTAATGTTAAATCATGCTAGCAAAAATGTTATGTCTAGCAACAGCACTAGTAATAAGGGTAATTTACTTTTAAGTGTAACTGATAAATTACACCTGTTGCTATATCATTTTAACATTAGTGTTGCTTTTGTAAGGTTTTTCTTTTCTTTCTATTAGCCACACCATATATTTTTAGCATTAACATAAATAAATAAGTGAGTTAGCTGAAGATTGCAATCATCTCTGAAGATTACATTGAAGCTACTGGTGTCATTTTGCAAAAAATTAAAAAATATTTTCCTTGCTCACAGAGTGGATCTTGGAGAAGTGTTTCTGTGCTTGGTTGCTGTGAATAAGCAGGAAAGCATGCTAGGATGTCATTTGTTCCCCGCAGTGACTCACTGCGTGAGGAGGAAAGACAAAAACAACAGCGGCACAACATTTAAGCCGACATGGCAAATCTTTTCTTTAGAAAGCTTCTTGGAGGGAGGACAATTATCTGGCCTGTTAGCGAAGTGCTATTTGATGCTCATTGTCCGTTTCCAGCTTGATCTTTGAGCAGTGATTTACGCCGTGTGTTAGCGTGATGTGGCGCCATGAACATTACTGAACAGAATTCAACACCAATATTCAGTACAGTCCTTATCAACATAGCTATCAGTTTAGTCACATTAGCTGTAATGGAACAGTACAGTACAGTATATCAGTGTCATTACCACATCTGGAATTGAAATCTGAAATTGAACCAACCTAAAAAAGTGCAATATTTGTTGCGCAAAAAACAATATTTGTTCATTTTCAACAGTAAACAGTTTTTCCTAACAAATTCATTCAGGACCATGTTGCAAAAATTAATACACCCCAATGAAAGCCTTAGGATAACAGCTATATTTTGGACAACAAAACCCTAATTAACAACGTGTACAGATAAATGTTGCAATTTGTCGCCAACTAGTTCCTTACATGCAGAGAAGACTTGGTGCAGTCCTTACAAATCATGGAGGTCATGCGAAATACCAGATGTAAGTAGTTTTTATTGGGGGTGGGGGGAGGGATGTATTAATTTTCAACTAATTTGTGTAAAACTGAAGATTTGGTAATCAAAGTTATATTATTAACCTTACATTCCTGAAATAGATACACATTTTCTATTAAACTCGGTTTTGTAAAAATTTTGGAAATTGTTCTTGTGTGCGTTGAGATCTTGTACTTATTTATGCTGAGCACTATATATACAAATGTAATGCGCATACATACCCATTATAAGGATCTCTTGAATTAAAGATTATGATTTATGGTATAAATGTATCGACATGATGATCATGTGACCCTAGCAATTGTTCATTGGACTAAATTAAATGGTATAATACAGTCATGTGACCTTACTGAGGATGTATCTGATTATTTTTATAGTGTAAATATACTGCATATTTATAGCTCTAGTTTGAGACGGGGTTCTGTGTTTAATCCAGATGTTTTCAACTCTCTCTGGTTCAGGAGAGTTCACACATCATCAGTAAGCTGCGATGAAGCCAGCGGTTTCCTGGAAGAAAATGCTAAAATAAAGCATTTTGTAAATCCTCAGTCACATCGAGGCTCACGTCCAAGTTCCCACACCGACAGAAACGAGGAATCACGAGAACGGAATAATATTTAATTTCAGTTTAAGTGCTGTGTAAATAAAACTTTGTTTATCGCCGCAACGTCAATTCACCCAAAACCTTCTCTTAAAGGTGAATACGTACAGTATATTTACAATATAAACTAAGGAAATGTTAATTGTGATTTTTTTTTTTTTGGCCATGTAAGGAAGTTAGAGAGACGATGTGGACTTTGTGGTTTCGGATTCAAGTAATTTCTAGGAAATTCAAGTCATTTCTATGTGTATAAATATATATATATATTTTAAAAACTGAAAAAATAAAATAAAGATTTCAGCAGGCCTCAGTTCATGCAGAACTAGTGATTGTGTGGTTTATAAAAGAACAATACGGAATAAATCAGAGTCAAACCGGCGTGCAGGGAACCCAAGAACACGCCAACTTCTTACATTTCCACTGCAGAACATCAGTGTGTTTGTGTTTCTGACTCCTTATGGGTAGTCTAAGAACTATAAGAATATCAGTGGACATAATTGATTTATTTATTTTTACAAAACTGGAAGCGACAGTAGGTTGCTGTAATATAATCATGATTTTAGACTGAATTATGTACATTCATGCCACATGTGGAAAGCAGGAGTTAGTATTAAACCTGAACTGATTATTTTCCTATAACTGCATATCTCCTAGACTTTTTATTCTCTGATGGAATCACATTATTTTACAACCAATTGCAATTGCAAAAAGACAAAAAAAAAAGTAACTGAAAAAATGTAAAGAAGCGCTGACTCCTGGACACTTGAATACATTCCTCTCACACACTCACTCATCATCTATACCGCTTAATCCTGTATTCAGGGTCACAGGGGCCTGGAGTCTATCCCAGGAGACTTAGGGCACATGGCAGGGTACACCCTGGACAGGGTGCCAATCCATCGCAGGGCACAGACACACACACTCACTCATTCACACACTATGGGCAATTTGGGAACGTCAATTAGCCTAACCTACATGCATTTTGACTGTAGGAGGAAACCGGCGTACCCGGAGGAAACCCACCAAGCACGGGGAGAACATGCAAACTCCATGCACACAGAGACGGGAATCGAGCCTGGCCGGGGACCCTGGCGGTGCAAGGCCACAGTGCTAACCACTGCACCTCTGTGCCGCCTGAATACATTCCTCCTTACACAAAATGTAACAAAGGTACACAGGGATGAGAAAGAATCTTTGCTATTGAAACTATAATGTGTCATAGCGTGCATGTTAACATACTGTAAACCTGCACTACTGTCAGTGCTGCTGTTATAGAGAATTAATCAACACCTTCTTACCACTCAGAATCTCCCAGTCTACAGACTTTCATTCATGCTAATGTAATTAAATTCCTCTGTGTGCGGAATAAGAAACAGATGCTTGTGGGTTCAGACCTGGACTTCATTGTGATGTCGTCCATGTGCGTGTTTTTTTTATAGCGTGTATATGTATCAGAGGAACATGTAGCGGATCCGCTTTAAAGCCACATCACTGCTCGCTGGATCTGGTTCCTGTCAGACAGTCAGCTCGAATTCCCTTACCCATGACATGTTCCTTTGGTTCCCTAGATAATGCCAAGTCGAACAAAATGAATAAATTGAACGTAAAACATGCTGTTTAAAGTCTGGTACTGCATATGTAAATTTTTTTACAAATCAAGGGTTGCAGTAGACATATTCCCTGTTTTTAAGCTTCAGGATCCTTGTTTAATCTCGCCAAGCGTCTGTTCTTTGTTCTTATTTCTTTTATTAGAGTTTAATGTGAGTCAGGTTTTTTTTTTTTGAGGCTCCACACGATCCTGTGCCCTATGCCGGCCAAATCCATCGACTTGATGTTGAGAAACACAGATCCAGCATCATCACTCCTCTGCTTCTGTGCTTTAATATAAGTTTCAGGCCAAACTTTTTCTTTTTTTTGTGGTTAAGACCAAAAATACTTCGACATGAGTCATACAAGAGAAATATGTTAACACAGATCACAGCGAAATGAAAATCGAAACTCGTCGTCGGCACAGTGACAGCAGAAGAGAGAAGTGAAGTCAGCTCTTCACCCTGCGTGACTTTTACACCTCGCTGAAAATGTCTGCTTCCCGATCCTTTAACACATGCCTCAGGTTTCACGAAACGTCCGTAAAGAGAAGGACCGCGTGCATGTCAGATACACGTACAAGGAAAAGACACAGACAGTATTGCTTTTCATTTGTTACACAATGACGACATGTTATGCTAAAAAGCAAAACTTCATTGTTCTCTTGTTGCGATTTTTGTTCAGTGAAACAATTTGCAGATGATTGCTGTATTAAGAATTAAACAGTAGCTCCTGCACATTATTAAAACAGTTCCAATAAGTTCCTAGCCATTGCAGTTTAACAGTTTACATGGCAAAATACTTCAATACTTTGCAACATGTGAAATGCAGAACCAATCAGTGCTCCTTCCTCAGCCAGAGTTTCAGTGCAAGAAAGAAAACACAGGTAGGAGAGAGTCCATCCTGGAAACTCGTCCATCATTGAATGGGTGTCCATCACCACTTTGGGCAAACGTTCAGAAGGAATATTTTTATTCAAACAAGAGAGAAGTGATCAGATTAAATGTTTACATGGCTAATATTTACCTATTGAACAAAGTACCAAATTACCCCCCCCCCMCCCCCCAACCCATCCACATTCAAATTGAAAATTTATTCTGTTCAGATAGGAGCGGATTTACTGTATGTTGGCCCGTTGATGTGTTTAGATGATGTTTTTTTTCCCCGATTATTTGTGGAATATCAGGTCCACATTAGCACAGCTACTGATTTTGTGCATGATATTAAAAGTCATAGCGTTTTTAACGGGTCCTGGTGTTTATTAGGGATGGATAATATAATGATGATTATGAGAACGATGAGGAGGAGGAGGATGAAGAAGCGGAGGACGCTGATCGGTGTCAAGAAACATGAAATCTTTTTGTGCCGCTGACCATAATTTTTAGGAAATTATTTTATTTTCTCTCAGTTTGGTCAGGAAATATATTTTAAAATATTTTAGAACTTTTAAGACTACTATTCCAACATTGACAGATAAATAAAACAACGCTTAAAATGCTTGGGTTATTCTTATCCTTCTGGAAGAAACTGTGAAGGATAGGACCTACTTCTGGAGGAACCTACAGTCTTTACTCAAAGACAATCTAGAAGTGAAGCTCTTTATTTTAATTATGCACTTACTCAGTCATTCCATAAAAACTTATATTGGAATGGAATAACGCCTTATTAATGGAGGAAACCCACCAAGCACTGGAAGAACATACAAAATCCATGCACACAGATCAAACACTCAACACTGTACAGTAGGTGCAAGGCCACAGTGCTATACAGTACACTACACCACCGTGCCACTTTAATTATGCAATGAACAATCAAAGAACTCGTTTTCCCTAAAATGTTCTGAACACCACCCTAAGAGGTTCTTTGGTTTACCTTTTTTTAATGAACACTTAAAGAAAAGCTCATTGTAGAACTCTACAGCACCAAAGTGTTTTCATATCATAAATGATGGCAAACAACCCTTGAGGAAAGTGTTTAGTGACGGTGCGTGTGGGCAGTTTAATATTCAAAGAACAGAAACGGTTCTCAGTGGTGCACTCTGCTCGCTAAAATGTGATCAAGGCCACTGTGGAAAATCTGTTTTCACAAAGCAGCCGACGCTCCATCTGGAAACCATCAGAGACTCATGAGGCTCTGTGTGTGTGTGTGTGTGTGTGTGTGTGTGTGTGTGTGTGTGTGTGTGTGTGTGTGTGTGTGTGGAATATAAAAGCAGATAAGCATGAGTCAAGGTTCTTATTTTAGACCTGCTGCAGTTTTCAGCAGGAGTGGAACGATTGTCTGCTTTCAGATTCTCATTACAGTTGGACTGTTTTGGTTTCTGGAATTTTGTTTCAGGAGGATCCCAGTTACCAGTAAAAAAAATAATAAACACAAAAGCACGCTTTGTCTCATTTATACATATTTGCACCATCACACACTTGATGTCTTTTGTCTCACTCCTGTACAGTACATCATCCTCTATATACACTTTTAACTGACAAGCCCCACCCACGTACTTTAGGCCACACCCCTTGTTGCACCATCTATTGCACGATGCTAAACTGGAGGAGCTACTCTTTCATTACCTCTTAGAAAACATCTGTCGTCCCCTGACTCTACATCAAAACTGTCTCTAAAAAAGAAATTAACTGCAATGTGCACGAGAGACGAGCCAAACTCCAACGTAACATTTCTGGGATTTGGGGAAATCCAAAGGGTTGTGAAACTTGAACGAAAAGAGAGGATGACTTAAAATAGCAAAAAAAAAAAAAAACAGAAAAAGTCAAAAGATTCACACGCGTAGCAGGGTATAAACTAATACCAAACAGCTGGGCACAACAGTATAATGCCCCAAAAACAAGATGGAGTGGGAGACAAAATCGAAAGAGGAACAATGAGTGTATGGTACTTGTTGCCATGGTAATGTATATCATGAGTATAAATTAAAAGAAAAAAGCTATTATATTCCATCTTAGGTGTGTGTGTGTGTGTGTGTGTGTGTGTGTGTGTGTGTGTGTGTGTGTGCGTGCGTGCGTGTGTGTGTGTGCGTGTGTGTGTGTGTGCGTGTGTGTGCAGTTTAATTGAACATTGTTATAAATTGGATTGGATTGAATAAAATAACCAAATGAAATATGAGAAGTATGAAATATGACTACTAGCTTAGTAGTTGAGAAACGTCTACTTTAAAGGTGAAATGCAAAGGAAAAAGAGCACATTCAAAAGCACTTATAAACCTCAAATGTTTTATTAAAGAGGAGTTAGGATTCTTCACTGAGTAGGTTTAGCAAACCTTCTGCAACAAGAGCATCTTAATAATAATATGTGAGAGGCGTTTAAGTCCAACTGGAACTTTTGATTGAAAAACTTATTTTTTTATGAACGTAAAAACTCCATTTATTTCTTTACAATTCCCTGCTACAGGGAATAATGTATTTATCCCAGTGTTTCACTAGTGCCTGGAGACCAAGAAGGTAGAAAGTTTTCTCCATAGCCGGAGTCATGATCAGTCTGCCTGCTTCACATCTGAAACAATGGCCTCACAGGAACTCCTTAAATGGCCCAAACATGTGGAAATGGCTTGGAGCGAGGTCAGGACTGTCCGAGGGATGTGGCAATACCACCCAGCCGAGTTTCTGTAATGTGCAAGTGGAGTTGGTGAAAGATTGTGTGTGTACTGTTCCCACAGACAGATGTGTCTCTTCTGCAAGTTTCATAAGGATCTCAGCACCATACTGTGCCTTGAACTCTTCTGCAAATGTCAATCAGTTTACGCCATCATTCAGGAGAAATTTCATCCCAAGTTCCAGTTTGACATGAACACTCCTTGTATATATATTTTTATAAATGGCCTACAATTTTTACACTGGGTAAATATTAAACTTCTATAGTGAATAGTTTGTTGTTGCGTTAGCATTTCAATGACCAGTCGGTTTTCCCCACTAGCATGCAAGCTAAGTAATAAAATGTACACATTGCTCATGGTAAATCATTTTATTTGTGGTTTACTATCCAAGCCTGACTATGTTGCTAAATAGCTAGGAGAGCGTTCCTGAAATGCATTTATCAGAGAAGTGTCTGCACTTGACAAAACATCAAAGTGTGAAACAACATGTACTCATTACTACATTTTACTACCCATTAGTGATCATGAGTTCATGAGATATTTACTTTTTCAAAGCTGGAAAATTTACAGTCAACATTACAGGTGTATGTGCTGTTTAATCTTAACTAAAGACTACTATAGTGTAAATTTGTGTAGAGCCATGTTACTGTGACATCATGCTGGACTTGTGGTTAAGGGGACACTCCTGACATTCTGATAACCTGAACACACAGGCGCATCCCAAATGTCAACTTTTACCTCAGATTTTCCGTATGGTTATTAAAATATTCTTTTTAATTACTACAAACACTGGCATAGGTGTAATTATTTTGTTTTGTTTTTGCACCTGAGACAAATCTGATCTGATTTCTTTTCTTAAAAGGATCTTCTAGAACCTCATCTAAACCTGAGTAGAATCATGAGGTAAAAAAAAAGTATATTTTAAGTCTGACAGTGTTTAGTCTCGAGTTAAAGCAGAGTCTGTCCCCTGTTTCTCTGTTTTAGCCCAGATTTAACTGCTAACAGACGAGCTGAGAGAGAGAGAGAAATAAACACTCCACCATTCACTTTATTTATCTCTATCAAGTAACCTGTGTTCAGACAGACAGACAGACATACACACACACACACACACACACACACACACACACACACACACACACATTATTAATTGATTTAAGCATTTATTAATTCACAGAATGAGTAGAAATCTGATTTACCACAAAAAAACATAAAACACAAGAATAAATATCATACACGTAATGATGAAGTTTATAATTCATCTCAATTGAGGTGAGTAGGGGCGGGGTCAATGAAAAGTGGGTGGGGGTTAAAATCAGGACATTAATTTGGCAGACAATGAAACTTTTTATCTGTCCCTCTTAAGGAAAGTCAGAGAGTGTTTCAAGAAGATCTCAGAACTTTGACTGTTGGAAGAAAATCCTTTATTACGAATAATTTGGTTATAGCTTTAACAGAACTTTAAATGTTTCTATGTAGAACACTACAGAGTAAAGATTTTTCCTAATAAGATTAATTTACAGTACCTTTCCTGATGTTCCTGCGCTGTGATGTGTGAGTTCTCCTGATGTTCCTGCACTGTGATGTGTGAGTTGTCCGGATGTTCCTGGAGTGTGATATAGGTTTCTCTTGCTGTTCTTGGCATAAGATGTGTGAGTTCTTCTGATATACCAGTTCTCTGATGTGTGAGTTCTCCTGATGTTCCTGCTGTGGGATGTGTGAGTTCTCCTGATGTTCATGCTGTGTGAAGTCACTGTGAAACATTCTGACTCCATCCATTTTTTTTGTGTTTAAACTTGTTATAAAATTCACGGTGACAGCTTTACTGTACAAATTGTGTGTGAACTTTCACCATTTTCAAAAGAGCTGCAGCTATTCAGGAATTTCACTTTAGTGCTATTCAGGAATTTTACTTTACAAACCTGAAAAAAAAACTCTATACGTGTTGGTTATACGTTTATACGTTCTGGTTTCTGAATCATGAGGAAACCACATTCATCTGATTTTTTGCAAGTTTGACATTTGTTTTTTAATGTGTAGGATCCTAATGATGTCATGTGACTTTATTTAAATTTCGGTACATGTTTAGATGTACGCACGACTCACATTGTCACATGGGAAATGTATTTCAGAGGGAGATAGGCAGATTGAACTGAGCTGAGCCTCTCTCTCTCTCTCTCTCTCTCTCTCTCTATATATATATATATATATATATATATATATCTCGAACCGGCTGGATTCCTCCTCAGTGAGCACGACGTCAGCTTAGACAAGAAAAAAAAACCTCACCAGTCTTCCAATGAGCTGATAATCAAGGTAGATAAGTGCCTTCACATCTGTCCAGATGTTCCTTAATCAATGGAGTACTGTAGAAATATTATCAAGATTGAGAACACTATTTTTTTCTCCAGACTTGAGCAAGGCAGCTACAGTTTGAGTTGGATTAAGTGTTCCAGGTCTCCAAGGTTCTCCATGATCTTCTACATGTCATCTTCTTCTTAATGACTCTGAAGACCTGAGACTTTGCCTTCAGAATGAGGAAGCAGAGAGGTGAAGCACGCACACTCTCAGAGAAGTCACAACCCCAATTCACAAGACATCACCAACTACAGGACACTGTGACTGTTTTTCCCTCATGCTCCAAGACAACCACCATTGTACCCGTGTCGAAGACGTCTCATGTGTCCTGTCACAATGACTACCGCCATGTTGCACTCACATATATCATCATGAATTGCTTCGCTGTCACAGGACCTGCTGCAGTTTGTGTATCGTCCTAACCGTTCCACGGACGACGCCATCTCCACCACACTCCATCTGGCCCTCACACACCTAGATGTAGACAAGGACACCTACGTTCGAATGCTGTTCCTGGTGGAGAATCTCACATGGTCCATCAACACCAGCTCTTTGAACAAGAAAGCCCAGCAGCGCCTTTTCTTCCTAAAAAGGCTGAGGAAGCTCCAGCTTCCACCACTGATTCTCAACATCTTCTAGAGAGGGACTATCGAGAGCTCTACAGCTGCATCACTGCCTTGTTTGGGGATTGTGTCATCTCGGACCGCAAGACCCTATAGCGGATAGTGATGACAGCCGAGAAGATCATTCGAGTATCTCTTCCCTCTGTCACAGATATCTACACCAAACGGTGCATCTGTAAACCCACCAGCATTGTGGCTGATCAGACTCATACTCACTCTTCCCCCCTTCTGCCATTTGTAACAAAGCATTCGGGCCCTTACATCGAGACTGTGTAATATTTTTTTTCCCACTAGCCATCTGTATTATCCGTATTAAACACACACAGACTCATTCACTCACTCAGATAACCTCAATCACCTCAATACAGTGGGCTGAACTGAGAAGAAAAATACAAGAATACAATATTTATTACCTGTTATTGGCACATGAACTCTTTTGTATCTTTGCTGCTACTAGCAAGAAATGTTTGCTGTTTCTCATCTATCATCTCCTCATTGTCTCATTACCAAAGAGTGTGTCATGTTGTTGTTGTGTTGTTTTTGTAGAGTACTTAGATTGTTTTGTTAACTTATTGGGTTAATTGGTTTTGTCTCAGCTAGTCAGTTAGTTAGCTAGTTTTGTTCATTTATGTTGTATGCACTGTATGTAGTCTCTTCTACGGTGGCCGTGAAGTGCAAAACAACTTAACAAAAACCGAAAACGAAATAACATTCAAAGACAAAATAACAAATTCAAAACCAAATTAACAAAACCCAAAACAAAATAACAAATTCAAAACCAATTTAA